>JAFEMH010007077.1:0-102574 GCA_022495995.1 Adenophora triphylla var. japonica
TGACCTCCTGTCAGTGAGGCTTTCTTGACTTAGTGCTTGCCATTTTTGAACCTATTGTAGTAGGCGGCGGGGTGGTCTCTCCCTTCCACTTGCTCAATGTTGGCAGAGTCGGTTAATCTCATCTTCCCTCTTCCCAGTAGTGGCAAAATGATCTAAGAACATTCTCCTCATGCCCCTCCCACGGCCCATTCGATGCAGCCTTTCTTGAGCTCACGGAACCGGAGTCAAAGGCACATTCTGGGAGAAGGTGCTTCCTTGAAAGCTTTGCGGAGCTTGATAAGTCATCGGCGGTGGTGAGGGAGATTCGTGGTTTGTTCGAAACTTTGCACATGGTCCTTGCGCGTCCCGATGTTTCCGTTGTATTTCTCGAGAATTTGGGAGCTTGAGGTTAGGATGGGGAGGTGCGGCCGGTTATTCTCAGGAAAAGCGGACGGGTGGCCCGATCATGTGCGTCGTCATTATATTTCTTTCCCGTCTCCCATATCATCCGGCCTTTGCTTCAATGGCTCCCATTTGCTTTGTTTCTATTCACTTACTCCTTTGCTTGAGCGAGTGCTTCGTTGGGAAGCTTCGGCCGAGCTTGTCTTTGGGCGATCATTCACCCTACTATGCTAAAAGCTTCAATGTCGGTGGCAATCCCACCGTTTGGAGAGGCCTTATCACGTCTTGGTTCCAGTGCTGCTGCGCCAGTATCTCATCTGTGGCAGTAGGAGCTCTGCAGGTCCTTGGCACAGCAAATTCACTCGATGCGGGGACGAGGAGAGTCCGGTCGGCGAGGACGATGAGGAATACGCGAAGCGATGAGGACGGAGGAGAATCGGTCGACAGAGCGACTCGAGGAGACGATGGGGCGCTGGGTGTCACTTGATAAGACGAGCGAGGGGATAGGCGCCTTTATTCCAAAGGTGATGTACTTGTCCTTAGGTCCACAGGAGTTCACTTCCTCTTCCACTAGGAGTTAATTTGGCTTCTCGGAGTCGACCACGGGATCCTTACGCTTCTTTCCAGCCCATGCGCGAGGACGAGGAAGAGAAGATCCCACAGGGGCGGCATTGGTAGTTCGGCGATCCTTCGAAGGGAGGGCAGTCTTTGATGCTCTCCATTGTTCCTTTTCTCAGGTGGGCCCATTGATGCAGCACAATGAATGGAGCCATGGAATGATCTGCAGGTCCATTTGCAAAAGAGCAACTTGTGTTTCATACATCCTTTGCAAAGTCTCCCATTTGTTTGTGTAACAAAGAGCGTCGGTCAGACGAGGTTGAGATCCTGCTGCTTGGCCGGCGTCGGCATTCTTTTGTTTTAGCTTCGCTTCTGCTTGCTTCCCACGAGCACGAGTAGGATGAGGAAGGTCATTGCCCTCTCCCTCGGCATTTGCACGACCCATGGAAAACGAAGAGTCATGGCAAGGGGAGGAATGGCATCTGGTCGAGGTAGGAGGAGGAGGGAGGAAAGCGGTGGCTCCTCGGTTCCGATGTTTCCCCATTCAGCTTGGGTGGGGTCACCAGTGTTTATTAACAACTTGTGGGTGTCCGTCCATTATTGAAATAGCCGGATCAGAAAGGCCTCGCGGCCCGGCATACGGCAATCTTTCGCGTTGGAGGTGTCTCGCCGTTTGTTTTCGCATTTGTAGAGTCGCCGCGCCGTTTTTATTAAGCCCCGAAACATTGAAAAAGGGCATCGGTTTAAAGATAATTTTAAAGCTGTTTTTGTGTGATGAGATTTTGAGTTCGGAGGTCGGATGACTCCCAGGGAAGAGAATATTAGAATATTAGAGCTCACTAGAGTAGCCTCGTAAAACGAGTCTTTCGGATACCCCTAATATCCTTTAAATGTTGTGTGTGTGTGTGTGTGCTTTTAAAAATGCATCTTTGTATCGGATGTCTACATTGTATGCTATGTATGGAAATGTATTGAAATAGTATAGGAAGGAAGCCTTACCAATGTTGGTTCGTGTATGTCTTCATTTGGGAATGGTGTTTGAGGTCGGAGTAGCGTTCGGTATGGATCGGGATTGCCAGGGAGGGGCCGGTTGTCTGCGGACGAGTTTCGGCGTGAGTTGAGGTTGTAGGCTGCGTTCGGGCGAGAGGTTCGGCGTGCGTGGGGATCGTCGGGATCACTCGGGCGAGAGGTTCGGCGTGCGTTGTGGTGGCGGAGTCACTCGGGCGGAGTTTCGGCGTGGTTTGGGATCGTCGGTTTGACTCGGAAAGAGCGGGACAGGTGGAAAGACCGAGCGAGGCCTCGGAGTACCACGAGGGGCCTCGAGTACCTCGAGAGTGCCTCGGGGCGGCGCGGGAGCGTCTCGGGAGCGCTCGGGGAGGCTTCGGAGCACCGCGAGGAGCTCGGAAGGCCTCGGAAGGATCAGAAAGGGCGGGAGTGCCTCGAGAGGACTTAGAGGGGAGCCGAAGGCTAAGGGAGGAAGAGAGAAGAGGGAGGTGTGTGAAAATGAGGAGGGGAGCCCTCTATTTATAGTAAAAATTTCGGAGCAAAGAGGTCAGTACGGACCTTCTTGGTTATCAATTTTGGATTTCCTCGATTTGAGGAATGCAATGATGGAGAATATTACGGAATGATGGTGTTCCACGAGCAATAAGGTCAGTCACGGACCATCTTGCATGCAAAAGAGGTCCGTACGGACCAACTCTGAGGAAGTAATCATTTCTTAGGGATTTGAGGGAATATTGTGGACTTTAAGGGGATTTAGTAATCATTGAAACAAAGAGGTCCGTACGGACCTTAATTGCTTTACGATTTCTGAAAATTCCCAAGGTCCTTTGTCCCTTTTTATCCCGGGAAGGCTCCTCCCTTGGTTTGGTTGGGGGTTTGAGAGGGTTTTGAGAGGGTTTTGAGTGAGAGAGGTCTACGAGGCTGCGTGGATGAGTCTGCGGTGTTTCCGTGTGTTTGAAAGGGGTGATCCAGTTGGGGTACTTACGAAGCCCCTCGACAGACGTCACTTATGAAAGAAGTGGGGTCGCCAGATAAGATAAGGGTCCTAATGTCGGATCGCGTCTTTGGGAGAGGAAGTGGCCGTGAGGGTCGATGTGAGGACGTGGTGGTGTCCTTTTGTGTGACCGTTTAGGTCGATAGGGTGGACCACTGTGATAGGATTCCTACGTATCCTGGCGGGAATCAAGCACAGTCGTAGTTCGGGTGTGGGGTGAGTGTTTTGTGAATGCGGGCGTGGTGGTGCCACTGAAGTGTCGTGTGACCGCCGAGGTCGGTGGTGAGGACGTGGTGGTGTCTGGGTGACCGCATAGGTCGATGTGGAGGACGTGGTGGTGTCCTAGGTGACCGTATAGGTCGATGGTGGACACTGTGATAGGATTCCTACGTATCCTGGCGGGAATCAAGCACAGTCGTAGTTCGGAGGTCGTGAATTTGTGAGTGCGTGTGGGCGTGGTGGTGCCACGAAGTGTTGTGTGACCGCCGAGGTCGGTGATAGGACGTGGTGGTGTCTAAGATGTGGTGACCGCCGAGGTCAATTGTGAGGACGTGGTGGTGTCACAGGATGGAAATTTTACGATTTTCCTAATCGGGTGGTTTAAGGCCTTAGGGCCGGAGAATAGAGTGAGGACTTGAATCGTCTTCGGTGCGGTTGGTGCCACGTTGCGAGGACTTTGAATCGTCATCGGCGGTTGGTGCCACGGGAGGACTTTGAATCGTCATCGGCGGCGGTTGGTGCCACGGCCAGAGGACTTTGAATCGTCTTAGCGGCGGTTGGTGCCACGGCCTGGAGGACTTTGAATCGTCATCGGCGGCGGTTGGTGCCACCCAGAGGACTTTGAATCGTCATCGCGGCGGTTGGTGCCACGGCCCAGAGGACTTTGAATCGTCTTCGGCGGCGGTTGATGCCACGCGCGAGGACTTTGAATCGTCTTCTAGCGCGGCGGTTGATGCCGCGAGGACTTTGAATCGTCTTCTAGCCGCGGTTTGATGTAATGCGCGAGACTTTGAATCGTCTTCTAGCGCGGTTTGATGTAATGCGCGAGGACTTTGAATCGTCTTCTAGCCGCGATTGTGGAGGCGTGGCTGCCTTGTGCTTCGAGAGCGTAGATGCCTTTGTGTTTTTGCATGTTGAGTAGAAAGGTTGGACTTACGATGGCTAGGTGCTTGCGTTGCCGTTGAAGTGGGCGAGATGACGGCGGTGATTGCTTCCCATTTGGCATTTTGGAGCGCTTCGTGCCTTGGGACTTGTACTCGGAGGTGTTGGCTCCTTCTTGTGCTTGTTTTGCCGTTGAGTGGGCAAGGATGATGGTCGGTGCTTTGAGGATATGCGATCTTGTATGACTTCCCTTTCGACTTGTTGGGGAGGAGCTCGGGCTTACTTTGATGGCCGGTGCTTGCGTTGCCGTTGAAGTGGCGAAGTTCGGGCTTACATCGGCTGCCGGTGCTTGAATTCTGGGGATGCGTGACCTTGTAGGGGCCCTTTTACATTGGGAAGATGACTTCGGACCTCCGGTGGTTGAGTTGTCGTTGAGCGTTTGGAGCGTCTTGTGCCTTGATATTTGTCTTTGGGAGGTGTTGGCTCCTTCTTGCATTGCCGTCGGGCGTTTTGGAGCGTCTCGTGCCTTGGGATTACGTCTTTGGGAGGTGTTGGCTCCTTCTTGGAATTGCCGTTGAGCGGGCGGTGGTTGAATTGCCGTTGGAGTGGGCGAGGACCGGTCTTACGGCGATGGCCGGTGGTTGAATTGCCGTTGAAGTGGCGAGACCGGTCTTACGGCGATGGCCGGTGGTTGAATTGCCGTTGAAGTGGCGAGACCGGTCTTACGCTTGGCGGCCGGTGGTTGAATTGCCGTTGAAGTGGCGAGGACCGGTCTTACGCTTGACGGCCGGTGGTTGGAATTGCCGTTGAAGTGGGCGAGGCCGGTCTTACGGCATGGCCGGTGATTGAGATTGCCGTTGAAGTGGCGAGGACCGGTCTTACGGTGCTTAGTGGCGGCCGGTCTTAGTGGTGGTGCCGTTAAGTGGCGAGACCGGTCTTACTGGCGGGATTGCCGTTAAAGTGGCGAGGACCGGTCTTACGGCGATGGCAGGGGATTGAATTGCCGTTGGAAGTGGCGAGGACCGGTCTTACGGCGACGGCCGGTGGTTGAATTGAAGGGTTAGGGACCATTACGCACTTGGATTTCTTTGGAAAAGGCCTTAGGACGGCCGGGGGCAAAGATTATAAGGGCGAGGAAAGTAATTTGGCCACCCCTTGCAAAAAGAGGTCCGTACGGATCAACTGGTTGCAAAAGAGGTCCGTACGGACCACTTTGATTTTACGATTCCCAGTTTTGGCCGGGCTTAAATTCCGAGGCTCCCTCTTCATTTCCCATTTCCGGTTCGTGAACCGGCGAGAGAGAAGAGAGAAAACTCCATTTTTGTCCAAAATCTTCCATTTTCTTAGCTTGAATTGCTTGCAATGGCGGAGGGATCTCGAAGGAGTCGTCGTCAACGCGATCGGAGGAAGTGGTTGAGCGGCGAATGGAGCTTCAAAGGAATTGGATTTCGTTCGTTCCATCTTCGAAGAACCGGATGTTTTGTATCCGAATCCGGAGGTGCACAATCGTCGCTCCATGAACGTCGGGGAGGTAAGAAATGCATTCCGTTTTGATTCCACCTTTCGAATTTTTGAATGCTAGAACTAGGTTTTAGTTTTTCGCATTTTTGAATTTTTTTTTGTTATTATTTTATGCCTTTTTGTGAAATTCTTGATGAATTGTTGAAAATGGACATGTAAAAATTGTGGGTATGTGTATTTTGTGCGAGAAATGTGTAGATTAGCTCTTATTTGTGAAAATAAAGTGCCTATCTAATGAAATGCATGCTTTGGTGTTTTGTACCTAATGCTATTTATGTATGTACATTGTGAGAAAAATTATCGTGTAGTGATAATTTTTGTGAAAAAAAAAATGTGACACGTGCCGTGTTTTGTGACGGGTTATATGTGAAAGTGTGTGCCGTGTAGGGACGGATTTTTTGTGTTATGCATATGTGTCGTGTCGTGCCGTGTTTTGGGTGACGGACTACGTGGGGAAAATATGTGCAATATGTCTTTGTGTTGGGACGGATTTTCTTTTGAAAATGTGTCGTGTAGGGTTTAATCCCCCCTTTTTTTCTTTTGAGAAAATGTGTACGGTGTGTGCCGTGTTTTTGTGACGGGTTGCATGGGAAAAATTATATGCATGATATATGTGAAAATTATGTGCATTGTGTGCCGTGTTTTGTGACGGGTTACATGGAAAAATTATATGTATAATGTATGTGAAAATTATGTGCAATATGTGCCGTGTTTTGTGACGGGTTATATGTGCCTTTATATTAAATCTTGTGATTGACGTACCTTTCTTTGTGTTTACTGCGGGATGCGGGAGCTTATGGCGGGAAGGCCGAGAGGATGAAGACTCGGGGATCGCTCGAGGCATTTGTGGAGCTATGGCGGCGGATGCCGATATTTCCGTGGACGGTAGGCCGAGTCCCCGGAGGCTGGTTTATGCTTACGGCCTAGGTGTGTTCGTTGAGAACACAGGTGGAGTGTCGACACGAGGAAGAACAAGAGTGTCTTCTGGGTTTATCGAGTATTGGTGGGATACCACCCACACCTTCCACACAGTGGGGCGAGGTGGACGGTGGCGCCCAGCTGATTTTGCTTGCTATTAGGGCTTTCCTTGAAGGAGCCGGTGCGGTGGAGAGATATGATCTACGATGATGTGTTGGCCGAGGCTGCTTGGGCTTTGAGCCTCGTCCTCGCGAGGGGCACAGGCATGTTGTATAGCGACGTGGAGATGAGGATCACGGCCGGCATTGGGGCCTACATCCGAGTACCGGCCGGGTGGCGACGGAGCGATTAGCGCGCTCCTTCTTGTGGTATGCACTTTGTCAGAGACTTTGTTCTCGAACCACGCGACCGCGGCTCCCTTTGCTTTGTTGGAGAGCTTGATTGACTGGATAGGGTTTGTGATATTGCTTGGGGCGAGCGAGCTTGGGCTGAGCTCTACTTCTCCTTGGGACCGGTTTAGCCAGAGTGGCGGATTCGTTGGCTGTTTTGACTTTGCTCTGGAGGTATGAGTTTATTGCTTTGTTTTTGATTTAGCGACTTGTCATTTCTCCATTGTCTTTTGCCTTGAGCCTTCTCTGTTTTGTCACGGTGTGGTTTTATGAGGTTTTCCGGTGCTTCCGTGGGATAGGGATCACAGAGGGTTCTTTGCGTACCACTGCTATGCTATCTTTGGGATGGGCTCGTACGGCGAGGAAGAGGAGGACCCGGGGGAAGCTCACCATCGCCTACGGGGATGTGCGGGAGCGTACGGAGAGATAGCCGTGAGGGTTTGTCTTGTTCCGTGGACTCGGTATGAGGAGATGAGTTTGAGGGCTCAGAGGTGACGGCGCGGCGGAAGATCTTTGCGGGGCTTGACTTGTGATGTCATGTACACAGGGGAGCGGGTCTTACAGCGGCATGGCCCGGTGTGCTTCCCGTGGCTCAGGGACCCTCCCTTTGGGATGCTTGACTCCGGGATATGGATGTGCTTGACTTCGAGAGGTACCTTGGCGGTGTCGGTGCCGAGGAGTTCATTTTATACGGAGAGGAGTACGGGGCCTTCGTGAGGAGGAAGGCGAGGGCGCCGCAGTGCGGCGCGGGAGAGAGAGGCGCCGCGAGCTCCCGAGAGGTTCCGATGCGGGACCGGATTTCACGTACGTCCGCGGGGACGGATCGAGGAGGAGGGTGTATGCATGCCCGTTCTGGCTTGAGCTCTGCTTGCATACGAAGTGGATCCCGACGGATCGGTGAGTGTGCGACTCTTTTCCATCTTGGCATCTTTTACGCATTTTTCTCTTTTTGTTGTTGAGTATAAGCTGCATTTGATGAGCGTTTCCTTGGCTTCTTGTTGGTGCGGAGTCCGGGGAGAGCCTACGATATCTTGACTCGCCGTTACGTGGCGATGCGCTCCTTCGCTAAGAAGATGGCGTCGAAGATGTCTGCCGGTCTTCGCGTCGTGTGCCGGCGTACGAGCCTATGCCTTCGAGGCATTACGTGGGCGTTCCTCACTTTAGAGCGGCGGAGCCGCGGCGGGAGGGACCTTTGAGGGCGGCATAGCATGGATGCGGGGCGTCTTCGGGAGGCTGCGGGGCCTTCGAGGAGCGGCCACTTTTATCGATTCATGCCTCACGCATGGCGCACGGGGTGAGGGTTCCTCGAGCCTTCTTTCTTTGATCCTTTCGCCGGATTTGATCCTTGAGTACTTTTCGTGGGAGCCTCAGCGTGAGTGCTCGGTATTAGGCGACGAGGATGTGACGGGCGAGTTATTTGGGATGCCCGACTTTTCTTTGGAGGACCTTGGCGAGGATGATGATGCTTTGAGGATTCGATTAGTATTCATTTGCTTTCCCTCTTTTCATATCCCTCCTTTTTTTTTGTTTAGCAACGAGACATTTATTGGTACACCGTAATAAAACACATGTATTTGCATGGCAAACGGTATTTTATTTTAAGATGTAATGTCATTTTTGTGATTCCGGGATTTGTCCTAGAAATTGTTGCTATTATTATTTTTTATTTTTGTACATGCCACGTGGTGAGAGTGTGTTTGTGGGTAGTGTTTGTTTGCGGGAATGGCTTTGGCCGGTGTTTGGGCGATTTGGAGCAAGGTTTCTTGAGGACGGTGGTTTTATGCTTGTTTCTTTGAGGAAATGGGTTACGTTTGCAAGGAGGTCCGTACGGACATACTTAGCATGCAAAGAGGTCGTACGGACCAACCTTGCTTTTGGGAAGGACATAAATGCTTTCCGGTGCACGGTTCTTCCTCATTTCCCCATTTGCGGCCATTTTCGAGCTTTCTTCCCCATTTTCTCTAGGAACCTCCATTTTTGCCATGGATTCTTCGTACGTCCCTAGAATTTTGCCGAGGCTTTCGCGGGAGAGGCAAGCACACTTCCTTGAGCGGTTGAAAACGTGGATGCGGCGCCGTATGAGGCATCGAGAGACGGGCTTTCGAGGTAAGGTTTCGTCTTTGCTCGGTTTGGTCTTTTAAGGAGTTGGTTCTGATTGGGATTTGTTGCGGGCGGCCGCGAAGTTGCAGGATGTTAGGAGGCACGTGTCTTGTTTCTCCTACAATGAAATGGTGCCCACTTTTGAGGATTTTCGGGCTTTGATTGGAGGGCCCAGGAGGTGGAGGCCATCTCGCTTCCTTTGATTGGTGGTCTGCTTTGTGAGCGTGAAGCTTGCGAGACTTTCTTCGTACTTCGTTGGAAGAAGTGCGGGGCATGATCCTTGATTCGGGTCATATCGACATTTCGAGCTGCGGAGCGGTTCATGGTTGATGATGAGTGACGTCTCTTGGGATGTATTTGCCTTGTGCGTGATGGCGACGCTTTTTTACAGTCGATTCCTTGGCATTTGTGATGGCGCTTTGCTAGATGTGGTAGGGCCTTTGCAGCTGGAGAGGATATTGTCCCGTTGGTCTTTGGGGAGACTCTTCATGGTATCGGCCCGTCAGCGGCCCAGGGATCGTTTTATGAGAGGGGAAGCCCCGCTTTGCTCACCTTGTGGGCTGCGAGAGAGACTTCGAGGCCATGCCAGAGGCTCAGAGCGTCGTTTAGCCCGTGGTCATTTGCTCGGCGACCTCTTGTGTTGGATATGGATCGATCCGCTGGGAGAGATGGATGGCACGGCTTGGTACGCATCGGATCATTTGGTGGGTTCCTTGGCTGGAGGATTGAGACCGGGAGGATCTTGCGGGAAGGGTCCTACGTTGTCGAGTTCCGGGTTTGTCTTGGTCCTCCTTCTATATTCCGTCGCTTGTTTCCGGCGGTTTGGGATGAAGCGGGAGCCTTTGTTGGGTGCAGGATGACCTTGCTTCTGCGGAGGTAGTTCCTCTTTGTATGGCGGCTTCGGGTGCCTTCTTGTATTTTACGAGGGTATGGAAGTATTCCGCTTTCCCTCTGTGGTACTCCTTAGACGTCGGGGAGCGTTGTATTGACGACTCGGTATACGGCTTTGGTATGAGCGGCGTGTTGGGCGATCCCAAGTGGTCTTGGAAGCGAGGCGTGTAGCGATTACAGGACCGGTTGCCGTAGTAGCTATTGCCTTAGGAGTTCGAAGCACAGTCGACCCTTTGGATGTGACGGGAGACACTTTGTTTGACTACGAGACTAGAGTTGACCGGCGACGGGGAGAGGTCCTCTTTTACGGACTCGCGGGGAGGAGATCGAGCCGAAGCACGGGCGAATGAAGCCACGAGAGCTCTTGGATTATTTGACTCTACGGGGAGGACCCCGGATCTCGGAGCGAGAGAGAGTTGGTTCACGTGGAGCGAAAGAAGACTCGCGGGGACGAGGAAGAAAGGAAAGAATGGCGAGGGACAAGCGCGAGATGGCGCGGAATGACCTCCTAGGTATCCATTCATTGCATTGCAAACACATTATTAGTTAAATGTATTAAAAATTTGTCTTTTAGCATGTTGTGAACTTGAGAGTAGACCGTGCTTGAACTCATCAAGAAATGTTGTAACCGTTAGTGATTTGTGATTTACTTTTAAAGCTTTGTCGAGACGCAAGATCTCTTGTTTGCCTTTGCTTTTGTTGTGCGCTTTGTCGGCGTCCATCTTTGGACTTTTACATTGCATTCGCGGGTGAAGCGATGCAGGCCACAGACGGCAATCCCCTTTCTTTGAGGCTTTGTGCTTAGGTGAGAGGTTGAATGCTCCCTTGACAAGTCGTTTTGACGGTCTTTTTGTAGCTTCCTTGCCTCTTGTTGGCGTCGGGCTCTTGACCTCAATTTCGCGGCTTACGCTTGAGCTTCTTTTGTTTTTTTGTGAGCCCTTGCTCGAGCTCTTTTTGTGAGCCCTTGCTCGAGCTCTCTTTTTTTTATTTTTGTGAGCCCTTGCTCGAGCTCTTTTTTTTTGAAGCGCGTGAGGGCGAAGACAAGCCCCTGGCTTGGAAACGATCATGAGTCGGATCGTTTGATGCTTTGAGTGACCCTCGGATGTCCTTTGATGTTGCCGCCGTCGTTTGACTTGGTCAAGGTGGCTGGGGCGTGTTCTTGAAAAGTGCGGAGCTTGATGGAGGTCTTGATTGACATTCAAACTTTTGACTTTTTGTGTATTTTTAGGCAGGACCAATTAAGGTTGCCTACGTTCCCCGGACTAGAGGGCTCGGAGTGCACGTAGTTCGACACTACATGGAGTGCCAAGAGATGCACGATTGTTCTTCTTCGGGCGAAGTATCTGCGAAGTTTGCTTAGTTATTTGGATTCATGAAGGGATTGCCGTCTAGGTCTGTCGGCTTCATGGCGCCTCCGGAGAAGATCTTTTGAACCACGAAAGGGCCGATCCATGTGGGTTCCCATTTTCCCAGTGGGTTGGTTCGAGTGGGAGGCTTTTCTTTGAGTACAAGGTCACCTTCCACGATGTCTCGGGATTTGACTTTCTTGTCGAAAGCTCTAGCCATCACTGCTTTGATAGGCTCGGACGTGTTCCATGGCCTTTAGTCGTCGCTCATCTAGCGAGCCAATTCGTCATGTCGGCTTGGCCATTCGGCTTCGTTGATGTCATTTTCAGCGGCGCTCGGAGTGAGGAATTTCTAGCTCGATGGGAAGGGCGCTTCCATCCCGTATGTCGGGGCAAATGGGGTTTCTCCGTGGTATTACGGCCCGTGTGCGGTAGCCCCAAAGTGCAAGGTGCGGCTTCTCGGGCCAATCTCGTCCTCGGGTGGTCATTTTCGGATGATCCGTTCGAGGTTTTGTTTCTTTGCTTCCACGGCGCCGTTTGTTTGTGGCCGGTAGGGAGAAGATTTGTGGCGTGTGATCTTGAATTCGGCCCGGCCGATGCATCGAATTCCCCTTCGAAGTGTGAGCCGTTGTACGATATGACCTCATTTGGGATGCCGTATCGGCGAATGATGTTTTCCTTGAGGAAATGCGCGACCTTCTTGGAGGTGAGTACCTTGTAGGACTTGGCTTCGACCCGTTTGGTGAAGTAGTCGATGGCTACTAAGATGAACTCGTGACCGTTCTTTGCTGGCGGAGCGATTTTCCCGATGACGTCAATTCCCCAAGTGGCGAAGGGCGAGGTGTAGTCATGCGGTAGAGATCGTGGGGCGGTAGATGATTGAGGTTGGAGAAGCCGTTGGCACTTGTCGCGGCTTCGGACAAAGTGGATGCAATCTGCCTCCATGGAGATCCGGTAGTAGCCCATCACGAGAATGATTTGCATCGGGGCTCACGGCGTTCATGTGGGGACCGCAAGCCCCATTGTGGACTTCGTTCATGAACTTGCTTGCTTCTTCTTGGGCGATGCGGCGTAGGAGTGGCCCGTGGTAGCGTTTCTTGTATAACATGTCCCCGAGGATGACGAAGTGAGAGGCGAGCGTTTTAGGGCCATGATGCTCTTGGTTTTGACCCCTTACGTGTGTGGGTCTTCCTTGTTCATGAAGGTGGCTTTCCCGCTCTTGAGGTATTGGAAGATCTGGTTTGTCTTTGGAAATGGCGTCGGACTTGCGTCTCTTTGGCTCTTGACAATCTTGCAAATCGTTGTGATTAAAACCTTCTCGGCGGCTTGGGCCCGGTTTTCTCTCGTTTGACAACATGCTTAAATGTTTGCTTGATGCATTTATTTAATTAATGTGTTTGCCGGATGAATTGTTATTAACTTGTTTTGATTAGTTAATATCATCATTTGTTAAAGATGCAATGAAATGATTTTTTTTTAGGAAGGTCGGACCTTTTATTGAAAGCGTGAAAGGCGTACATTGTTGACAGATTCACAATCGTCGGGCGTAAAGCCGTCAAAGACACAAAAGATGTGAATACACGGACAACAAGACTCGAAGCTAGACTATAGGCGACGAGGGATTGGACCGAGCTTCATTACTCTCGGATGGGTTTGCCCAGCTCTAGAGGGAGTAGTCTTTGGTTCGGGTGGCCAATCTTCCCTTGGCATGAGTCCGGAAAGTAGCTTGCATGCGGTTCGATTTCAAACCGGATCGCGGAGGTTTTTGGCTGCTCCCTGATGATGTCCCTCCATTAGTGTTGCCACCGAGTCCTTGGGGGTTTTGATGATAGAAGTCGGCGAGGGCTACTTCTAGGAGGGCGAAGCATTCGGCGGTCGGAGTGGATTCTTGCGATGTTGATCACTTTCATAGAATGCGCTTCTTTATGCAGGATCTTTGCTTGGACGACGTTTACAATGTCGATTCGAGCGGACATGCTATATCTCCTTCCACGATTAAGCCTTGGAGGAGGTTGCGCCATTGTTCGTCCAAGTCGGACAGGAATGTTGAATTGAACTAAGGCGTGATGGGTTTGTCCCCAGTAAGATCCGAGTGTCGGCTAGAGGGTTGTCTTGTACCGGGGATCGGTGATGAGCCGGTTTGCAAGAGGGTTTTCGGCGAAGTAAGGGTCTACTCCTCGATCAATCTCCATTAGGGCATCCATCTCTTGATCCTCTCTCGAAGCATTCTTCACGGTCGCATATATCGAGTTGTCATCTGACCCATGAGTTCTTCAATTTCCGGCTCGTCGCGGCTTAGAGCGTGGATGTAAGGATCCACTTCGTAGCGGGACGGGGTAGGAGAATCATCGGAGAAGAGTATTCGGTCATGTCGGGACCTTCTTAAGGTCATAGCTTGGCGGCCAAGCACTTGCCATTACTGCGCTTCCGCGGATCACTTCGATCGCTCCATTGGCATTGATGAATTTCACGCATTGGTGAAGAGTAGATGATCTTGCTTTCATCGATGTATCAGGCCGTCCCAACAAAGCGAGAGAAGGTTGGGTTTGATTTCCACGACTTGGAACTCCATGACTCCGGTTGTACGTCGAATTGGATCCTCAAATTGATGACTCCTACGATTGGTCGTGCGGTGGAGTCGTAGGCTCGGATTACCCGAGGTGAAGGCCTTATCAGAGAACGGTCGATACGGAGTCGTTTCAATGTGCTTAAAGCGATGATGTTGGCTGCGGAGCCGTTATCAATCAAGACGTTCGGGAGGAAGAACATCTCTATTTTTATGAGGATGAGGAGGGCTTCGTTGTGCCGATTCTCACATATTGGCAAGTCATCGTACATGTGAAGGCTAAACCGCTTCCCGTGCTACCGTTTGACTCGGTCTCTTACGAGGGAACGTTCGATCCATCCATTTGTATGCCTTGGCCGGGGCGAAGATCGTAGGGAGACGGTTGCCCTTGGGCGTTCTTGTCGGAATTCTCGGTCACGAGATCTCTTGACTCTGGTTTCACGCTCCCGATCGTAGCGGGACGGCATGCGACGGTTTCGGAAATTGCAGGGAGTCTGCTCTCGCTTGGAGTTTCGTCAACGGCTATTGAGTTTACCCTGTCGTTCTGTGGGAATGGATTTCCGATGGTATTGGGACCACGGGGGCGTTCCAATTTTCCCTCCTCAATGAGCCCCTGGACCACCTGCTTGAGTACGAAGCAATTGTCGGTGGTGTGGCCGGGGTAGTTATGGAAGGCGCAGTGCTTGCTCATATCCATGTTGGGTTTGAGGGTCTTCGGTTGGAAATTCTCGAGTGGTTTGAGAAGATTTCGCTTCACCAAAGCTTCAAATAGACATGTAAAAATTATGGGTATGTGTATTTTGTGCAGAAATGTGTAGATTAGCTTTTATTTGTGAAAATAAAGTGCTTCTCTAATGAAATGCATGCTTTGGTGTGTGGAAATCTTAGTATGCTATTTATGTATGTACATTATGAGAAAAATTATCGTGTAGTGATAATTTTTGTGAAAAAATTTGACACGTGCCGTGTTTTGTGACGGAGTTATATGTGAAAGTGTGTGCCGTGTAGGGACGGATTTTTTTTTTTTTATGCATATGTGTCGTGCCGTGTTGTTTTGGGTGACGGACTACGTGGGGAAAATATGTGCAATATGTCTTTGTGTTGGGACGGATTTTCTTTTGAAAATGTGTCGGGTAGGGTTTAATCCCCCACTTTTTTCTTTTGAGAAAATGTGTACGGTGTGTCACCGTGTTTTGTGACGGACTGCATGGGAAAAATTATATGCATGATATATGTGAAAATTATGTGCATTGTGTGCCGTGTTTTGTGACGGGTTACATGGAAAAATTATATGTATAATGTATGTGAAAATTATGTGCAATATGTGCCGTGTTTTGTGACGGGTTATATGTGCCTTTATATTAAATCTTTTATGATTAGCGTACCTTTCTTTGTGTTTACTGCGGGATGCGGGAGCTTATGGCGGGAAGGCGAAGAGGATGAAGACTTCGGGGATCGCTCGAGGAAATTGTGGGAGCTATGGCGGCGGATGCAGATATTTCCGTGGACGGTAGGCCGAGTCCCGGAGAGGCTGGTTTATGCTTACGGCCTAGGTGTGTTCGTTGAGAACACAGGCTGGAGTGTCGACACGAGGAAGAACAAGAGTGTCTTCTGGGTTTATCCGAGTATTGGTGGGATACCACCCACACCTTCCACCCAGTGGGCGAGGTGACGGTGACGCCCAGCGATTTTCTTTGCTATTATCGGCTCTCCTTGAAGGGAGCTGTGAGGTGGAGAGACATGATCTCGATGATGTCTTGTGCCAGAGCTGCTTGGGCTTTGAGCCTCGTCCTCGCGAGGGGGCACAGGCATGTTGTATAGCGACGTGGAGCGAGGATCACGTCCGGCATTGGGGCTACATCCAGGGTACCGGCCGGGTGGCAATGGCGGATTGGCGCGCTCCTTCTTGTGGTATGCGGCTGTCCAGAGACTCGTTCTCGAACCACGCGACCGCAGCTCCCTTCGCTTTGTTGGAGGGCTTGATTGACCTGGATAGGGTTTGTGATATTGCTTGGGCGAGGCGAGGCTTGGGTGAGCTCTACTTCTCCTTGGCCAGGTTTAGCGGGGTGGCGGTTCGTTGGCTGTTTGACTTTGCTACGGAGGTATGCGTTTATTGCTTTGTTTTTTGATTTAGCGATCTGTCATTTCTCCATTGTCTTTTGCTGAGCCTTCTCTGTTTTTGTCACGAGTGTGGTTTTATGAGGTTTTCCGGTGCTTCCCGTGGGATAGGGATCACAGGGCATTCTTTGCGTACCACTGCTATCTTTGGGATGGGCTCGTACGGCGAGGAAGAGGAGGACCCGGCGGGAAGCTCACCATCGCCTACGGGGATGTGCGGGAGCGTCTGGAGAGAGATAGCCGTGAGGGGTTTGTCTTGTTCCCGTGGACTCGGTATGAGGAGATGAGTTTGAGGGGGGCTCCCGAGAGTGGCAATGACGCCCAGCGGCGGAAGATCTTTGCGGGGGCTTGACTTGTGATGTCATGTACTTGCCAGGGAGCGGGTCTTACAGCGGCGTGGCCCCGGTGTGCTTCCCGTGGCTCAGAGGACCCTCCCTTTGGGATGCTTGACTCCGGGATATGGATGTGCTCGACTTCGAGAGGTACCTTGGCGGTGTCGGCGCAAGGGAGTTCATGCTTATACGGAGAGGAGTACGGGGCCTTCGTGAGGAGGAAGGCGAGGACGCCGCAGTGCGCGCGGGAGAGAGAGGGCGCCGCGAGCTCCCGAGAGGTTCCGATGCGGGACCGGATTTCACGTACGTCCGCGGGGACGGGTCGAGGAGGAGGGTGTGCATGCCGTTCCGAAGCGAGCTCTGCTTTAGCATACCGAGTGGATCATAGATCGGTGAGTGTGCGACTCTTTTCCATCTTGGCATCTTTTACGTATTTTTCTCTTTTTGTTGTCGAGTATAAGCGTATTCTTTGGCGTTTCCTTAGGCGCTTGTTGGTGCGGAGTCAGGAGAGCCTACGATATCTTGACTCGCCGTTACGTGGCGATGCGTTCCTTCGCTAAGAAGATGGCGTCGAAGATGTCTGCCGGTCTTCGCGTCGTGTGCCGGCGTACGAGCCTATGCCTTCGAGGCATTACGTGGGACGTTCCTCCGCCTAGAGCCGGCGGAGCCGCAGCGGGAGGGGCCTTTGAGGCGCGCATAGCATGGATGCGGGGCGTCTTCGGGAGGCTGCGGGGCCTTGAGGAGCGACCACTTTTATCGGTTCATGCCTTCGCACGGCGCACGGGGTGAGGGTTCCTCGAGCCTTCTTTCTTTGATCCTTTCGCCGGATTTGATCCTTACGAGTACTTTTCGTAGGAGCCTCGTGCGGGTGCTGTATTCCGACGACGAGGATGTGACGGGCGAGTTCTTTGGGATGCCAGACTTTTCTTTGGAGGACCTTGGCGAGGATGATGATGCGAGGATTACGATTAGTATTCATTTGCTTTCCCCTCTTTTCATATCCCTCCTTTTTTTTTGTTTAGCAGAGACATTTATTGGTACTGTAATAAAACACGTAGTATTTGCGTGGCAAACGGCATTTTATTTTAAGATTTAATGTCATTTTTGTGATTCCGGGATTTGTCCTTGAAATTGTTGCTATTATTATTTTTTATTTTTGTACATGCCACGTGAGTGAGAGTGCATTTGTGGGTAGTGTTGGTTTGCGGGAATGGCTTTGGCCGTGTTTGGGCGGTTTGGAGCAAGGTTTCTTGAGGACGGTGGTTTTGTACTTGTTTCTTGAGGAAATGGGCTCTGTTTGCAAGGAGGTCCGTACGGACATACTTAGCATGCAAAGAGGTCCGTACGGACCAACCTTGCTTTTGGGAAGGACATAAATGCTTTCCGATTATGCAGTTCTTCCTCATTTCCCCATTTGCGGCCATTTTCGAGCTTTCTTCCCCATTTTCTCTAGGAACCTCCATTTTTGCCATGGATTCTTCGTACGTCCCTAGAATTTTGCCGAGGCTTTCGCAGGGAGAGGCAAGCACACTTCCTTGAGCGGTTGAAAACGTGGATGCGGCGCCGTATGAGGCATCGTAGACGGGCTTTCGAGGTAAGGTTTCGTCTTTGCTCGGTTTGGTCTTTTAAGGAGTTGGTTCCTGATTGGGATTTGTTGCGGGCTGCCGCGAAGTTAAGGATGTTAGGAGGCACGTGTCTTGTTTCTCCTACAATGAAATGGTGCCCACTTTTGAGGATTTTCGGGCTTTGATTGGAGGACCAGGAGGTGGAGGCCATCTCAGCTTCCTTTGGTTGGTGGTGCTTCTTGTGAGCGTGAAGCTTGCGGGCTTTTTCTTCGTTCTTCGTTTGGAAGAAGTACGGGGCATGATCCTTGATTTGGGTCATATCGACATTTACGAGCCTGCCGGAGCGGTTCATGGTTGATGATGAGTGACGTCTCTTGGGATGTATTTGCCTTGTGCGTGATGGCGACGCTTTTACAGTCGGTTCCACTTGGCATTTGTGATGGCGCTTTGCTAGATGTGGTAGGAGCATGCGAGCTGGAGAAGATATTGTCCCGTTAGTCTTTGGGGAGACTCTTCATGGTATCGGCCGTCCGGCAACCGGGGATCATTTTATGAGAGGGGAAGCCCGCTTTGCTCACCTTGTGGGCTGCGAGAGAGACTTCGAGCCATGCCAGAGGCTCAGACGTCGTTTAGCCCGTGGTCATTTGCTCGGCCGACCTCTTGTGTTGGATATGGATCGATGCGCACTGGGAGAGATGGATGGCACGGCAGTACGCATCAGATCCATTGGTGGGTTCCGCCTTTGGAGGATTGAGACCGGGGAGGATCTTGCGGGAAGGGTCCTACGTTGTCGAGTTCCAGGTTTGTCTTGGTCCTCCTTCTATATTCCGTCGCTTGTTTCCGGCGGTTTGGGATGAAGCGGGAGCCTTTGTTGGGGTGGGATGACCTTGCTTTGCGGAGGTAGTTCCTCTTTGTATGGCGGCTTCGGTTGCCTTCTTGTATTTTACGAGGGTATGGAAGTATTCCGCTTTCCCTCTGTGGTACTCCTTAGACGTCGGGGAGCGTTGTATTGGCGACTCGGTATACGGCTGGTATGAAGCGGCGTGTTGGGCGATCCCAGTGGTCTTGGAGAGCGGGCGTGTACGCGATTACAGGACCCGGTTGCCGTAGTAGCTATTGCCTTAGGAGTTCGAAGCACAGTCGACCCTTTGGATGTGACAGGAGACACTTTGTTTGACTACGAGGACTAGAGTTGACCGGCCCGACGGGGAGAGGTCCTCTTTACGGGCTCGCGGGGAGGAGATCAGAGCCGAAGCACGGGCGAATGAAGCCACGAGAGCTGCTTGGATTATTTGACTCTACGAGGAGGACCCCGAGATCTCGGGCGAGAGACGCAGAGTTGGTTCACGTGGAGCGAAAGAAGACTCGCGGGGACGAGGGAAGAAAGGAAAGAATGGCGAGGGGACAAGCGCGAGATGGCGCGGAATGACCTCCCTAGGTATCCATTCATTGCATTGCAAACACATTATTAGTTAAATGTATTAAAAATTTGTCTTTTAGCATGTTGTGAACTTGAGAGTAGACCGTGCTTGAACTCATCAAGAAATGTTGTAACCGTTAGTGATTTGTGATTTACTTTTAAAGCTTTGTCGAGACGCAAGATCCTTTGTTTGCCTTTGCTTTTGTTGTGCACTTTGTCAGCGTCCATCTTTGGACTTTTCTGTTGCATTCGCGGGCCGAAACGATCCAGGCCTGACGGCAATCCCCTTTGCTGAGGCTTTGTGCTTGGCTGAGAGGTTGAATGTTCCCTTGACAAGTCGTTTTGACGGTCTTTTTTGTAGCTTCCTTGCCTCTTGTTGGCGTCGGGCTCTTGACCTCAATTTCGCAGCTTCTGCTTGAGCTTCTTTTGTTTTTTTTTTTGTGAGCCCTTGCTCAAGCTCTCTTTTTTTTTTTTTGAAGCGCGTGAGGGCGAAGGCAAGCCCCTGGCTTGGAAGCAGACATGAGTCAGTCGTTTGATCTTTGAGTGACCCTCCCGGATGTCCTTTGATGTTGCCGCCGTCGTTTGACTTGAGTCGAGTGGCTGACTCGTTGGGGCGTGTTCTTGAAAAGTGCGGAGCTTGATGGAGGTCTTGATTGACATTCAAACTTTTGACTTTTTGTATATTTTTAGACCAGGACCAATTAAGGTTGCCTCACGTTCCCCGGACTAGAGGGCTCAGTGCCGCGTAGTTCGACACTACATGGAGTGCCAAGAGATGCAGCTTGTTCTTCTTCGGGCGAAGTATCTCGCGAAGTTTGCTTCCGTTATTTGGATTCATGAAGGGATTGCCGTCTAGGTACGCTAGCTTCATGGCGCCCTCAGGAGAAGATCTTTTGAACCACGAAAGGGCCGATCCATGTGGGTTCCCATTTTCCCGGTGGGTTGGTTCGAGTGGGAGGCTTTTCTTTGAGTACTGAGTCACCTTCCACGATGTCTCGGGATTTGACTTTCTTGTCGAAAGCTCTAGCCATCTGCTTTGATAGGCTCGGACGTGTTCCATGGCCTTTAGTCGTCGCTCATCTAGCGAGCCAATTCGTCATGTCGGCCGGAGCCATTCGACTTCGTTGATGTCATTTTCAGCGGCACTCGGAGTGAGGGAATTTCTAGCTCGATGGGAAGAATTTGCTTCCATCCCGTATGTCGGGGCAAATGGGGTTTCTCCGTGGTGCATTACGGCCCGATGTGCGGTAGCCCCAAAGTGCAAGGTGCGGCTTCTCGGGCCAATCTCGTCCTCGGGTGGTCATTTTTCGGATGATCCGTTCGAGGGTTTTGTTTCTTTGCCTCCACGGCGCCGTTTGTTTGTGGCCGGTAGGGAGAAGATTTGTGGCGTGTGATCTTGAATTCAGCCCGGTGCAGCCGAATTCCCCCTTCAAGTGTGAGCCGTTGTACGATATGACCTCATTTGGGATGCCGTATCGGCAGATGATGTTTTCCTTGAGGAAATGCGCGACCTTCTTGGAGGTGAGTACCTTGTAGGACTTGGCTTCGACCCATTTGGTGAAGTAGTCGATGGCTACTAAGATGAACTCGTGGCCAGTTCTTGCTGGCGGAGCGATTTTCCCGATGAAGTCAATTCCCCAGTGGCGAAAGGGCGAGGTGTAGTCATGCGGTAGAGATCGTGGGGCGGCGGATGATTGAGGTTGGAGAAGCGGGTGGCACTTGTCGCAGGCTTCGGACGAAGTGGATGCAATGCTGCCTCCATGGAGATCCGGTAGTAGCCCATCCTGAGAATGATTTGCATCAGGGCTCTGGCGTTCATGTGGGGACCGCAAGCCCCATTGTGGACTTCGTTCATGAACTTGCTTGCTTCTTCTTGGCTGATGCAGCGTAGGAGTGGCCCATGGTAGCGTTTCTTGTATAACATGTCCCCGAGGATGACGAAGTGAGAGGCAAGGCGTTTTAGGGCCATGATGCTCTTGGTTATGACCCCTTCTGTGTGTGGGTCTCCCTTGTTCATGAAGGTGGCTTTCCCTGCTCTTGAGGTATTGGAAGATCTGGTTTGTGCTGGAAATGGCGTCGGACTTGCGTCTCTTTGGCTCTTCAGCAATCTTGCAAATCGTTGTGATTAAAACCTTCTCGGCAGCTTGGGCCCGGTTTTTCTCTCGTTTGACAACATGCTTAAATGTTTGCTTGATGCATTAATGTGTTTGCCAGATGAATTGTTATTAACTTATTTTGATTAGTTAATATCATCATTTGTTAAAGATGCAATGAAATGATTTTTTTTTTTAGGAAGGTCGGACCTTTTATTGAAAGCGTGAAAGGCGTACATTGTTGACAGATTCACAATCGTCGGGCGTAAAGCGTCAAAAGACACAAAAGATGTGAATACACGAGACAACAAGACTCGAAGCTAGACTATAGGCAACGAGGATTGGACCGAGGCTTCATTACTCTCGGATGGGCTGTAGCTCTAGAGGGAGTGGTCTTTGGTTCGGGTGGCCAATCTTCCACTTGGCATGAGTCCGGAAAGTAGCTTGCATGCGGTTCGATTTCAAACCGGATCGCGGAGGTTTTTGGCTGCTCCCACGATGATGTCCCTCCATTAGTGTTGCTACCGGTCCTTGGGGGTTTTTGATGATAGAAGTCGGCGAGGGCTACTTCTAGGAGGGCGAAGCATTCGGCGGTCGGAGTGGATTCTTGCGATGTTGATCACTTTCATAGAATGCAGCTTCTTTATGCAGGATCTTTGCTTGGACGACGTTCTACAATGTACGATTCGGCGGACATGCTATATCTCCTTCCACGATTAAGCCTTGGAGGAGGTTGCGCCATTGTTCGTCCAAGTCGGACACCGGAATGTTGAATTGAACTAAGGCCGTGATGGCTGTCCGTAAGATCCGAGAGTGTCGAATTTAGAGGGTTGTCTTGTGCGGGGATCGGTGATGAGCCGGTTTGCAAGAGGGTTTTCGGCGAAGTAAGGGTCTACTCCTCGATCAATCTCCGTTAGAGCATCCATCTCTTGATCCTCTCTCAAGCATTCTTCACGATCGCATATATCGGAAGTTGTCATCCCTGACCCATGGGTTCTTCAATTTCCGGCTCATCGCGGCTTAGAGCGTGGATGTGAGATCCACTTCGTAGCGGGACGGGGTAGGAGAATCATCAGAGAAGAGTATTCGGTCATGTCGGGACCTTCTTCCAGGTCATAGCTACCGGGCGACGAAGCACTTGCCATTACTGCACCGCCCGCGGATCACTTCGATCGCTCCGTTGGCATTGATGAATTTCACGCATTGGTGAAGAGTAGATGATCTTGCTTTCATCCCTGATGTATCCGAGGCCGTCCCAACAAAGCAGAAGGTGGGTTTGATTTCCACGACTTGGAACTCCACCGACTCCGGTTGTACGTCGAATTGGATCCTCAAATTGATGACTCCTACGATTGGTCGTGCGGTGGAGTCGTAGGCTCGGATTACCCGAGGTGAAGGCCTTATCGAGAGAACGGTCGATGCGGAGTCGTTTCAATGTGCTCAAAGCGATGATGTTGGCTGCGAGCCGTTATCAATCAAGACGGTCGGGAGGAAGAACATCTCTATCTTTATGAGGATGAGGAGGGCTTCGTTGTGCCGATTCTCACATATTGGCAAGTCATCGTCTGTGAAGGCTAAACCGCTTCCCGTGCTACCGTTTGACTCGATCTCTTACGGGAACGTTCGATCCATCCATTTGTATATGCCTTGGGCTGGGCAGAGATCGTAGGGAGACGGTTGCCCTTGGGCGTTCTTGTCGGAATTCCCGGTCACGAGATCTCTTGACTCTGGTTTCACGCTCCCGATCGTAGCGGGACGGCATGCGACGGTTTCGGAAATTGCGAGGGTGCTGCTCTCGCTTGGAGTTTCGTCAACGGCTATTGAGTTTACCATGTCGTTCTGTTGGAATGGATTTCCGATGGTATTGGGACCACGGGGGCGTTCCAATTTTCCCTCCTCAATGAGCCCCTGGACCACCTGCTTGAGTACGAAGCAATTGTCGGTGGTGTGGCCGGGGTAGTTATGGAAGGCGCAGTGCTTGCTCATATCCATGTTGGGTTTGAGGGTCTTCGGTTGGAAATTCTCGAGTGGTTTGAGAAGATTTCGCTTCACCAAAGCTTCAAATACTTGACCCAAGGGCATTTCCGTGTTATCAAAATGCCGGAACCGTGGGAAGCGAGGGGGTTGCTATTCTTTGGGGCGCTTGATCGCGGTTTACTTGAGCTCAGTTACGAATGTAGTGCCTTGTTCCTTCATTTGCTTCCTTTCCTTTGGTTGGGGCGGGAGTTGAAGTTGCCAGTTTGTTCGATAGCGGTAAGATGAGGCGGGGTTCTTTGTTGCCTTTTGAAGACTCGTAGTCTTTTCAAACTTTGTCCGGCGTTGACCGTAGCACGGAGATCCGGATAGAAATGGTGGGCGATCAAGGTCCTCAAAGATG
Organism: Adenophora triphylla var. japonica; assembly: GCA_022495995.1. Taxonomy (NCBI): domain Eukaryota; kingdom Viridiplantae; phylum Streptophyta; class Magnoliopsida; order Asterales; family Campanulaceae; genus Adenophora; species Adenophora triphylla. The sequence goes on from JAFEMH010007077.1 coordinate 23,676, forward strand.
GTTTGAGGCGAGGAATGGAAGATGTCCATCTGCTCTTCTTTGGAAAGTGGATCCATTATCTCGCTTAGCTTCCAGTTCCATCTTTTGTAGAATTCGCCCACTTTGGTTCGTCATCCTTTTGTTCGGTGGCTTGCGAGTCATGGCGGTTTGTTTCCCATTCAAGATTGGCGCGGTACTTCTCCGAAAGATTTCACTGTCCGATCCCACGTGGAAGCGGTTTTACGCCTTCACATTGAGGAACCACCTTAGTCTTTGTGGATTTGAGGGAATCTTGAAAATGATCCGCCATCCGCTGAGGAGGTTCGCCTTTTCGCTCTCATACCCGGGACGTAGGTGTCGATGTGGGTTTTTGGGCATTACTGTTCGTCAAACTTTTCCATTTCCGGCATCCTGAACTTTGGAGGGAGAGGGACCACTTTGTTCGGATCGGTAGGCGGGGAGGGAGTCCTTCCGAGAACTAGCTAGCTTGCCTTGCATGTCTTTCATTTGTTCAATCGGCCGGGCCATGTGGGGATCAGCCCGTCCGAGGTGGGTTACCGTTTTCGGGGACGGACACCGAAGATGGAGGTGGATTGGGCGATGGGATCGCCATTCGGGAGTCTTGGGGAGGTAGTTGAGTGTATACCAACCCATACCCCAGGGTGTTGAAGTTGAGGCGTGATTGCCCGGTCCGCTAAGGGTTGTGTTTGGGAGGCTGGGAAACGATTCGTTAGCCCCAATTGGCGGACTTGCGGGTGGCAAACTTGAGATGTCGGGATATCCGCTCGGGATGCACTGTCCACAGTAAGAATGGGGACTTTTGATTGTGGTTGCGAGGCTCGTATAGAGGCAAAGGATTGAATCTGGGGATACCGAGATGCATTGGGATCCGCGGAGCGAGCACGTACGCGTGTCTTGTTGGTAATGAGCTTGATGTGCGTAGCCGGGAACCGGATCGATCTCGAGGCGGGCATGTCGGCCGGCTGATCGATGCCGGAGGGGAGCTTTGAGCGAGAGGCGCTTTGCGTTGTTGGGATCTCGTAGCTTGGCGGAGGCGGGACCCGCCGATAGCTTTGAGAAACCGGGGAGCCGAGTATATCTTCGTCCTCTATGAGAACAATGGTTCCGTCGGGTTGGGAAGCTGCAAGCTGTTCCTCGAAGACGCAAGGTGTCGGCGATCCGAGCTTGCTTTGTTCCTCTTGGCGCTTCTTGATGGTTTCGAAGGCTCGCAGCACCTCCTCCATTGTCTGGAGGTTCCTTAGTGGCGGGGTTCCGTTTCCCTCACTGTTATCTGTTGATCCCGTCATGGGGGAGTATTGGACGGTGCGGACCGTTGAACTGGAAGGGCTATCGGACCCTGCGCGACTCGATGCATCGAAAAGGCGGCTTCCGTGTATTCTCAACCACTCTCGGTTATTTGGAGGGTGACGGGCAAGGTTTAGACACGGGAATGGCCTAACGGGATAGAAGGGGGAAAGCTCACGTGGCATGCGGTTTCCGTTTCTTTTATTTTTGATTTTGATTTTTTTTTTTGTTGTTTTGATTTACTTAAAACATGTTTTCTCAGAGTCCTAGGTAGGTTGGAAAAGATTGCTCTTCTTTTTCGCAACTATGCTAGATCTGGGTCGATGGAGACCATACGTGCGGCTATAAGCCCCTCGTTTTGCACCTGTATTTCGACATCCCGGGGTGGATGGCCCCGAGCGAGGGTCCTATAGTGCAAGCGGTTTCCACCGGCCTAAAGAAAAATCGAACCTAAGGACCGAGCCTGTCATGTTCGTTTTGATGCGTTAGCCATGTGAATAGTGAACCGAGCCGGCCCACCGAGTCAAGATCGTGCCGAGTTCTGCCATGACCTCTTCTTTACCTTGCTTGCGCAAGGGATCCGTGGACGTTAGGCGTTAGGCTGGGTCATATCGTCATGGGCGACGTATCAAAGGCGTGATGACATGGTGTCATGCGAGCATGGACGTATATCCGGGACGGAACATCGTGCAGGTGTAGCCGGAAATCAAGATCGAGGTCAAGATTTTAGCATGACCTTTCATCGCTTTGCTTGCGCAGGATCTTGAGTTCCGAGCCTTGACTCGAAAAATGGCCGGCATGGTATATGTATCCAGCCGTATGACACCTGACCGGGTAAAACCAACCGAGTCCGGACAGAGTGTGACTCAAGACTCAAACGTGCGGGGTTGACGCTTGGCTAGGATGGGATGTTTGGAATGATCCCGTGCGCGCCAAGAGGCCTAGGAAGACCAAACGGACTGCAACCAGACCACTCCGGTTAAGGGTTGTAGTGTGCGGTGTATCCGAGGCGAAGGCGCATAGTGTGCGGTGCAACCGAGGCAAAGAGCCGGTGAGTAGAGTGCGGTGTAACCGAGGCGGCGATGCGCGTAGTGTGCGGTCTCTAAAATTCTTTTACGAGTAAAACAGAGTTTTTGAAGAATTTTAAATGTATGCACGAGATGTATATTGATGCATTTTTTTTTGTATTTTTATTTTTTTGTAAAAATAAAAACGAAGCACGTGCACACACACACAATGATTAAAGGAAGGGGTAAAATGAAAGTTTGACCCTCATCATCGTTTTAAAAATCTTTTGTTTTGTTTAAAAGTTTTTAAAACAAATTTCCCAATGAGTCGCCAAGCGAAATAGCAGGATCGGATCCGAGAAAGGCCTCGCGGCCCCGGCATCTGGCAATCTTTCGCGTTGGAGGTGTCTCGCCGTTTGTTTTCGCATTTGTAGAGTCGCCACGCCGTTTTTATTAAGCCCAAAACATTGAAAAAGGGCATCAGTTTAAAGATAATTTTAAACTGTTTTTGTGTGATGAGATTTTGAGTTCGGAGGTCGATGACTCCCGGGAAGAGAATATTAGAATATTAGAGCTCACCCGAGTAGCCTCGTAAAACGAGTCTTTCGGATACCCCTAATATCCTTTAAATGTTGTGTGTGTGTGTGTGCTTTTAAAAATGCATGCTGTATCGGATGTCTACATTGTATGCTATGTATGAAAATGTATTGAAATAGTATAGGAAGGAAGCCTTACCAATGTTGGTTTGTGTCTGTCTTCCACTGGGGAATGGTGTTTGAGGTCGGAGTAGCGTTCCGGTATGGATCGGGATTGCTTCGGGAGGGACCGGTTGTACGCGGACGAGTTTCGGCGTGAGTTGAGGTTGTAGGCTGCGTTCGGGCAGAGGTTCGGCGTGCGTGGGGATCGTCGGGATCACTCGGGCAGAGGTTCGGCGTGCGTTGTGGTGGCAGGAGTTACTCGGGCAGAGTTTCGGCGTGATTTGGGATCGTCGGTTTGACTCGGAAAGAGCCGGGACACCGTGGAAAGACCGACGAGGCCTCGGAGTACCACGAGGGGCCTCGAGTACCTCGAGAGTGCCTCGGGGCAGCGCGGGAGCGTCTCGGGAGCGCTCGGGGAGGCTTCGGAGCACCACAAGGGAGCTCGGAAGGATCCGAAAGGGGCCGAGAGTGCCTCAAGAGGACTTAGAGGGGAGCCAGAAGGCTAAGGGAGGAAGAGAGAAGAGGGAGGTGTGTGAAAATGAGGAGGGGGAGCCCTCTATTTATAGTAAAAATTTCGGAGCAAAGAGGTCCGTACGGACCTTCTTGGTTATCCAATTTTGGATTTCCTCGATTTGAGGGAATGCGCAATGATGGAGAATATTACGGAATGATGGTGTTCCACTGCAATAAGGTCCGTACGGACCATGCTTGCATGCAAAGAGGTCCGTACGGACCAACTCTGCAGGAAGTAATCATTTTTCCAGGATTTGAGGGAATATTGTGGACTTTAAGGGGATTCGGTAATCATTGAGACAAAGAGGTCCGTACGGACCTTAATTGCTTTTCCGATTTCTGAAAATTTCGAAGGTCCTTTTGTCCCTTTTTATCCCGGGGAAGGCTCCTCCCTTGGTTTGGTTGGGGGTTTGAGAGGGTTTTGAGAGGGTTTTGAGTGAGAGAGGTCTCTGAGACTGCGTGGATGAGTCTGCGGTGTTTCCCGTGTGTTTGAAAGGGGGTGATCCAGATTGGGGTACTTACAATTATGAATCACAAACAGATTATTAAGTGCAAAATTTTCCAAAAATCACAATTTCACCAGAACCGAATTTATGGCTAAAATTAGGGCAAATTTTAACCAAAAACAAACAGCCAATTGTGATTTTTTTCTAACGCAAAGAACTCAAGCCAAAGCGGGTCGGAATTTTAACGCCAAAAATGCCTTCAACGGAATCTGGGTAAACTCCGGTTACAACTTGCGAACTCCGGTGGCTTCAAGAACAGAGTTTTACCGATCCAAAAATTCCGTTCCAAGAAAGAACAAATTCGGCAAGAAAATTGGCTTTAAGCGAGCGTTTTCCAGGCCAAACAATGGGTGTTTGAATCGAGTTCCCGGCAATGGAACCAATTGATGATGCCAAAATCGTCAAATCAGCCCAAATCCAAGCGTTGAATGCTCCGGCGATTGCAAGGCACGAAAATAAGAGAAAACACGTAAACTAAGCCGGGCGGATCCGGCTAAAGGCCCTCCGGCGTGAGAGTAAGTTCACGGTTGATATCGTAGAAATCAAATTGACAGAGTTTCTCCAATGTAAAAAGTAACGTACCCAATAATGAGCCATGGGGCTTGTATTTATAGGAATGGATTGATAGAATCCATGTTGGAGTGAACTTGTAAAGAGATAAGATGTAATCCTAAGAGAATTACATACGTTAAGGAGTCATTGTTTGACTTGGATTGGTGTAGTTGATTACAATCTGGATTGAATCATGAACGTGTAATCCTTGTTGTATAAGGATTGTATGTTCTGCTAACCGGAACGCCGAGGAACACAAATGTTTTACCTCGGCCTTAACAAATAGACCGAGGTAAATGATTCTGCTTCCTCGTCATTTGGAGATTGGCCGGTACGGAGATATGCCGAGGTAAATGATTTAGTTTCCTCGTCATGGTGGAGAATGCCGAGGTAAGAACTTTAGTTTCATCGTCTCTTCTTTGCATCTGCAGGCCCCAAACATGTTGTTATAAGGCTGAGATAAACGCTCCTCGTCATATAAGGAAACCTTACTCGGCCCTCATACTTGACTATTTATATAATATTCATGGCCCAATTCAATTAGGCCCAGCCTGAGCAAATTCATATTCGTATCTCGGTTTATACTGTTCATAAGTCATTGTCTAAACCCTAAACACATACTCACACATTCTAAGACATTTCAAGGTCTTATTCTCAAGTTATTATATCCTTCTAGATATCTTATTCTCATACTCGAGGGTCTGAGTTGGATTAACATCCGACTTTGATTTTAACGGTGCTTCTCTTTGTTGTTTTCTAGATACATTCAAATATATCCTGCTAGATATCCTTCAAACGCTCTGATCCCAAAAACCTTTACGTCATCATTATTTAATCTCAAGCGACAAATTGAGGACGGATACCGAATATCGAACAAATTGGTTTATACTTTGGGTTTACAAATCAGAATTTAAGTAAAATAACTACTCCCTCCGTCCCACCTCAAGGTTGAACCTTGAGGTGGACACGCTTTTTAAGAAATGTAATTAAAGTGGGTAGAAAATTTGAAGAGAGAGAATGTAAAAGTTAAATGTGTGGTAGGGAATAGGAGAGAGAATGTAAAAGTTAAAAATATTTAATAGGAGAGAGAATGAGTGGGAGAATGTGTGGTAGGGAATAGGAGAGAAAATGGTTTTTTTGTAAATATATGGAGATGATAAGGGTATAAATATATGGAAAACTTTCCATTTAAGGAAGTTAAACCTTGAGGTGGGACGGCCCAAAAAGGAAAGGTTAAACCTTGAGGTGGGACGGAGGGAGTATAACCTATTCGAGGCAACGTTTTTTTTTTTATAAAAAAAAAAAAGTACAGTAAAAAACGATATACTCACAAAAAATGAGTTACTCATGCGGCATGAGTAAGACCATCCCCATCAGTGACCCTGACCCAACCCAACCTCAAATAAAATATTAATTTTTCTCACCCAACCCAATCCAACCCAACCTTATATAATTTATACTCCCATCAGTGACCTCGATCCAACCCAATCCAACCCAACCTTTTAAAAATAAAATTAATATATAAAATATATTAATTTTAAAAATATATTTATATAAATACAAAAGCAAAATAATTTGATAAAAAAAAAAAATAAAAAATAAGAAATGGCACAACCGGGGTCAACCTTCCAGTCGGCCAGTTGCCCGAAGTCACCACATTTCGTGACTTTCTATCCATTTTCTTTTTTTTTTTTTTTTTTTTTTTGTGGTGACCCTCCCCAAGAAAGTCACCATAGTGGGTGGTCTAAACGTCATTTTTAGTTCATAGTTCGGTAATTCATGAATACTATATAGCAATGGCAGATTTATCATGGAGGTATAGGGGCAATTGTCCCCATTGGTTAAATTGTTATTATTTTTATTAGTGTTAAATTTTTAATATTTTGGAATTTAGTGCAATTAGTTGAAATTTGCTCTCTTTGAAATAGAAGAAAAAATACATTAAAATTTTAATTTGCTCCCATTGAAATTTTGGGTTATTTTTTTCTCAACTAACAAAAATTTCTGACTCTGCCGCTGCTATATATCGCTAATTATATAGAAACATCGTATTATTAACGCATCTGATGAAAGAACATTCAATCCTTTGAATAATAAAAAATCGTTCAATTTCACACGGAGAGGATATTTAATAAACTTTGGTGCCAAATTTACAATATCAATTTTATTGTGTCATTTTTATTTTTCAAATAATTTATATCAAAATTTAATAAAAAATGCGGTTTTTTTTAAGCTTAAAAAAAACGTGTTTTATTTCTCCCGTTGATGTCAGTGTAAAGAAGTGTCAATGCATGTGTAAAAAAGTGTCAGTACATGTGTAAAAAAGTGTCAGTATTAGTGTAAAAGAGTGCTAGTAAAAACGCCCTAGGGTGCGATCGCCCATTCCTAAGGTGCGATCGCGCCCATCTCCACGGAACTGCACCGCGCGATCGCCCCAAGGATGGGCATGACCGCTCCCTTTAGCTAGAAACTCAACGCTAGTGCATGTGTAACAAAGTGTCGGTGCATGTGTAACAAAGTGTCAGTGTGAAGAGTGTCAGTGCATATATATTGTGTTAGTATAAAAAGTGTTGGTGCATGTGTAACAAAGTGTCAGTGATAGAGTAAAAAAGTGTCAGTGTGAAGAGTGTCAGTGCATATATATTGTGTCAGTATAAAAAGTGTCGGTGCATGTGTAACAAAGTACCAGTGTTAGTATAAAAAAATATCATTGTGAAAAGTGTCAGTACATAGATTATTGACTGCCAATGAAAAAAAATGATTTTTTCTTAAACTTAAAAAAAATGCATTTTTCATAAGACCGACTCTAAATCATAATGTATTACAAATAATTTAGGCGTATTTACCTGAAAGTCTTTTTCGCAAACGAAAACTATAAAAAAAAAAAAGGAGGCGCACAAGTTGAAAACAAAAAAAAAAATCATTCCTTTATTGACTGGACCAACATGCCCTTATAGCCATAGATGACGCGCGCGTTATTCTCTTAATTAACGCTAATTTGGGAAATAATCCCCTACATCCGCATTATCTTTCCTCTTTCACTTTCTTCTTTTTTTTTCCCTCAAAAAATTTTAAAATAAAATATTTTAAAATTTTAAATTGAAAAAATAATTCAAAATCACTGTTTTAATCGTATTGTCAGTCATGATGAATCAAACAATTATACTCATAATATAATTTAAAAATAAAAATTTCACTTTTCCCTTATAAAATTTAAGAAAATCATTTTCATGTCTTCACATTTGAATATAGAACTGATAAATTAATTTCTAATCTCTTCATAAATTATTATAAAAACTAATAAATTCATTTCTCAAATTTTGAACAGTTGAAAACTCAATTTACAAGTTATTTAAAGCTAAATATTTAGTTAAATTGATGTTACGATTGTGTAATATCACAACTATGTGATGACATATGCCATTTCAACAGTTGTGAAGTCAATTTACCAGTTGTTTAAAGTTAAATATTAAGTTAAATTGATGTTATGATTGTGTGATATCATATACCCTTTTAGCATTAGATAAATCAATTTACTCTTTCGTTAAAGTTAAAGCTAAATATTTAGTTAATAAATACATTGTCACAACCCTTTAAACAATAGAAACCCCTATTTATCACTTATTTCTCACTCATGAATAGTTGAAAATATCATTTATTATTTTTTTAAAGTTAAATAAATATGTTATCTCATCTTTATGAACAAATGATAACTAAATTTTTCAATTTTTTAAATTTAAATTTAAATTTGAATTTTCTCGTATGCCCTTAATAAATGTTGAATCAATTATTTAATTTTCAAAACTTTTACAATTGAAAAATTATTTAATTGAGAAATGTATTTCTTCCTTACAATTGAATTGAGAAGTGAGTATGCGTTTGCTTTGCTTCGTGATATTATAAATAATATTCAAAATGTTAACAATAAAGGGTCTTGACAAAGTGGTTTTAAGGAAGTACTCCCTCCGTCCCGGAACTTGGTTCACAAACACTGTTTGCACTGATTTTAAGGAGGGAGTATTATATTGAAAGTGTTGTGAGTGTGAAAATAAAATAGGAGAGAGAATGAGTGGAGAGAATAGTAAATTATAATGGTGTTGTGAGTATTAAAATAATGTAGGAGAGAGAATGAGTGGAGGGAATAGTAAAGATTCCTTTTCATTTTAGGTAAGTTTTAAATGTGTGAAGTAAGTTTTGGAACGCCCAAAAGAGAAAGTGTGAAGATTGTTTTGGGACGAAGGGAGTACTTAAGACATGGGTACAACTCTCAATAAAGGGTCTTGACAAAGTGGTTTTACAAAGTGATACTATTAAATAAGTATGTTGTCAAAGGGAGGATGAGTACGACTAAATAAAGGAGTTGTCGTAATTATAACCGATCGGAGGTAATCGGCAACCAGTAACTGGCTAGAGGCAGTGACGATGGTCGATCTGCGGAGGCGACAAAGGCAGTATCGGGAGGTGGTCGCCGGTGGGCTGCGGTACAATGATTGGTGGTGAGGCATGTGGGTGAGGGGAGGAGAGGGTTGGGATATTTTCCATATAGAAATAGGTAAGGATTTTTTTGATAACATGCATTTATATATGATCGCGCAGCGCAGGAACGTGTCTTGGGCTCAATTATCGTGTTCAGCAAAGATTGAGCTAGCTTCGTGATCTGCACAACACCACAAAACAACCGTGAAACTGCGTCGTGGGTCTTCCGGCAAGCCCCTCCGACGTGAGAATCAGTTGATGGACTGGAAAGTGGTGTAAATAATATGGAGAGTATGTGAATACGTAAATATGCAGTAAAGCATTACCTTTATCCATCTTTTGTTCTCATATTTATAGTGGATGTAGTGATATTAGGGTTTTCATCTGAACCGTTAGATTGGATTGATGCCAACCGTTGGATCAGCGTTGTCTCCTAGGCGTACACGTGTCACGCTGGGACTGGTCCGTCTATGTAAGGACAACTGCGGCGCGACATTGATAAGCAGCTTGCCTTATAAGGGAAAGTCAACCTGCACACCTTTTGGTGTTATTACTGGTTACATGATTGCACGTGTAACAAGGCACTGTAGTAGGTCTGACATTATCCCAAATTAGCTAATTAATCAAGCTTGTTGAGGAAGCTTAATTGAAGGGACGACGAACAAGCAATCAGAGAGAGTTGGTCGTTCAGTGACGACGCTCACTCTTGGGTGAGATCAGTTTTGCGTGGTGGGAAGGCTCGTCGTTAGGTGGGTCATAACTCATTGGCGACGACCTCTTCCGGACGTATCGATAGGGCTAAAGCCCAGACCTTTGCTCATGGGTGTATTGGCTCGTCGCTTGGATGGGCTTGGTCGCTCAATGGCGACGACCGCCATCCGTTGTTGGACGGGCCATAACCCAGGTCTTGATCGGATCCTTCATAGTTGGTCCTTTGGTGGGCCTGTTGGGCCCCTAGCTCGTAGCGAGGTATTGGGCTCGGCCCATCACAGAATATTCCGTTAAGTGGCCCCCAACTCATGGATCGTCTTGACGGGCCAGGAGTTGTCGTTTTCCCTCCAAGGCTATCCGTACGGCCGTCAATTTGAATTTTGAATTAGGGTGACGTCAGCATTAATGACGTGGATGGCTAGGATCTCCTCATTAATTGACACGCGTCCCGTGATGGGACATTCTTCTCGGAATTCACAGAGGGTATTTAATGCCCCTCATCATTTCGCCGTTTGGGTTCCCTAGGCACCATCCCTTCATCTCCCTCAAGTATAAAAACTTCCGCTCTCCTACATTGTGAACTTTCCGTGACCTTGAGCATTGAGAGCATCTTAGCAAAGGCGATTTCCGGCAACCACCAGCAAACATTTCGGCCACCGTTCAAACGCTTTCCGGTAGCTTTGACCGTTCTGGCTTCACCACCCTTGAGCAAACCAGTAGCGTGGATAAGAGATTTCTTCAACTTGCCGCCGTCAAACCCACCGGAAAATTCATCGAAAAATTCACCGACAATCTCTTTCCCAGGTAATCCTTTTGATTGTTCTTTTGTTTTCTGGGTTTTTCATTGAGTTTCGGAAATTAGTTAAATGAGGCCCAGAACCATCAGATTTGAGAGGGGTGTTAAGTTTGGCTTTGGGTTGAATCAAAGGGTATACAAATATGCTAAGGGGGTTTGGAGAGAGATTCCTTTGTCTGAATGTTCCTTGATCTTGGTAAAATTCAACTTTGAAAACGAGCCCTTGGGATTCCCAGGGGGTGAGGTTCTAGGGGAATTTGAGGACGGTGACCCAATGGTAACCCCTTTTAGGTCGATGAACGATCTGCCCAACCATATCAAGACCCACTACTCTTTGTCCCGTCGTGATTCACTTAGGGATTTGGTTTTAGGGGAATCTAGGTCGCCCCTAGGTAGGTCGTCGCCTACAGATGTTAGGACTGATTCCCCTCTTCTTTCTCCTTGTTTTGTAGATATGGATCATGACTGGCGTCCTAGTCAACCGGCCCAAGAAGCAAATGAGGCCAGCACAAGTGTTGGGGGCGCTCAGACGGTTAATGCCTTTCATACATTCGTACGAGCTGGAAGGAATGAAAGTGATTTTGGAGGTGGGGCTGAAGGGAGTTGGGCTTTGCCCAAGATCGAGCTCAGGAAGCCAAATGTTGGGAAACAAATGATTGATGCCCTACGAGGCTCATTTAGAGTTCAAGCTTCGACGTATAAGCTCGAGCATCTCAGCCTAGCAGAATATGAGCCTCGTCGTCAGTCCCTTCTGACCAGTAAGGAGAAGGTGGCATTCTTCTATAAATAATTTGAGTTCGGCTTGAGGTTGCCTCTAGACCCCTTCATCAATGAATTCTTGGAGGACTCAGCCTGTGTGCCCATGGAAGTCAGTGCCAACACCATTAGAATTATGTCTGGTTTCGCCGTCGTCTGCAGATTTCTTGGCTATGAGCCATGTGATAAAGTATTCCGTCAATACTATCGGACGGTCCAGACTACCTCCAAAGGGAAATCCGTAGTGAGTGTGTCCTCAATCAGAAACGCACGGAGTTTTTTCTTGGATATCCCAAACAAAGTGTACGGTTGGGAGAACCACATGATTTTGGTGGAAAGCCGAGTGGGGTGGCAGTTTCCTTTTCCGGAGGGCAATAAGGTTATTGATGATAAGTATGTCTTTAAAGCTCCGTGGGCCAACGAGCTAAAGAAAAAGATAGATGATTTGCTAGACCTTGGATGGGTCTCGTACAAGGACATAGAGGCCTCACAATGGAGATATATCAGAGCTGGCATGATGTCTAAGCCGTCCATGGGGCCTGAACCCTTGGTGAAGATCGATCTTGATGCCCGCTATCCCGTCTGGGTCGTTCACAATGAGTTGGCTTTTAAGGATAACTGTGTGACTTGTGCGGCAGCACGTATTGATCGTCATGAAGACTGTTGTGATAACCTTGAGATGACTGGGGGTTGGGCTCCTGCTACCTTTTCTATTTTGATATTCGTCTCTTGTCTCGTCGTGAGTAAAAACTAACCTTTTTTACTTGGTCGTTTTGCAGTTCTTACCCAGGCCGACGTGGAAAGGATTGAAGCAAGAATAATGAGTGGAGCAATCCGGGCTAATGACAGGGGCTCCAAGAAGAAAGGCAGGGCTGCTACCATCGCCATACTTGATCGTCACGCGAAGATGACAACGAGGAATGAGGAACTTCCCAAAGACCCTGAGGGCGCCATTCCTATGATCGAGAGGGAGCCCATTGTTGGGGGGCTCAACACTGGAGGTCGTCAGGTCGTTGTCGACGCGCCTGAGAGAGCGGTGGGGATTGAGATTGATGCAAGTATGGAGGCTACGGGAGCCCAAATGGTTATTGCCGACGAGGTCGAGCATGTCGCTGTGGAGACGGTGGGGAGTACAGACTCAAACCCTGAATTGCGTGAGGCCGACGGCCGGGTCTCCAGAAAGAGAAAGGATCATCCCGTCGGCTCTGAGGGGAGGAGAGAAAAGAATAAGAAAACCACCGACGACCCACCTAGCTCGTCAGAACCCTCTACTCCACGGGTCGATGCTCCAGGCTCGTCTTCAGCGGTCTTATCCAAGACGAAGGCCAAAGAGATGGCGACCTTGATTGCCCAGGCCTCTCCAATAGCTGGGATCCCCTATCTGTTGAGGAATGGTAATCCGCTGTTGTTGGGGGCGGCCTTGACTAGACGCGGTCGGGATGTTGATCTGACCCGTCAGATGAAGGAAGCCAAACTTTCTCCTGAAACCTATCATGCCCGTCTTGGGCTGATTCAGACTGAGGTACTTCAAATTTATGCTTTTATATCTCTTCCGTCTTTTTATACTTGTATTAACAATTTTATTGTTGCAGCATTCGTCGATGATGGATGCTATGACGTCGGATTACAGGGATTGTCTTGACGCCGAGTTACGGGGCAACGAGCAGCTGATTCAGGCCGTCGGCGCCAAGGAGACGGCTGAGCAGAAGTTGAAAGAGGCAGAGACCAACGTTGGTGAGCTTACTGCTGCCTACGAGTCCTTAACGAATCAGAAGAATGATATTATGAAGGAGGTTGAAGTCTTGAAGGAAGGGAAATCCAAAGTCGAAGCCGACTCGAAGGTGTTTGAGGATGGCCTTCAGGTTTGTGAGAACAAGCTCAAGAAGATGACGGCCAGTTTTGACTCCGCTCGTGCACAGATTGAAGAGATGAAGACTAGCCATGATGCTGCCTTGGTCCAAGCCAGACTTGATGCTGTTAAGGAGTTCAAGGAGAGTCAGGAATGCCTCCTAATGGTTACGGAGAAGGCCAGGGGCTTCTTTAAGGACGGGGCTAAACATATGGCAATACGGCTTCTTGTGGATCCGTTGACGAAGGACCTGCTTTCCGTGAGGAAGCTAGCAGACCTTTGTACCGAGGAGTCTTTTGATGATGAAGCCCGTTCGGTCCATCTCCTCGTCCCTTTTACTGACAACGACCTCCTCATCATAAAGGAAAATGATGTGAAGGATGGGAAGGACGAGTGGCCGGTCTCTGCCGTCGTACCAAGGAACTTTGATGCTTATTATGCACACTTCGTCGAAAGCGGCCCCGATCCTGATGCAGCTCCAGCCGATGTTGATCCCTAGTAATCATTTGATTTTTTGAGATCGTTTGTAATTTTGTAAACAATGTTCCGTCTTTTGGTGTTGTGGTTCCAAACATTGTTTCAAAACAGTTTTCAATTTTTGTAATGTAATTGACCTGTTTTCTCGTTGTTTAGAGGGGGTCGTACAATGTTTGTTTGTTTTATTGATGTTTAAGTTATTCAATGCCTTTGTTTTCTATTTGTTAATCTGTTTTAACGTAGATAGCATGTGATAACTTTATCTGGTGAGTAAGTTTGAGGACAAGTGCAAATGGTCGTCGTGAGTGACGACCAGAACTTGGGTCGTCCTAATGTGGCCGACTCTTGTTCACCCTTGTATTTTCTCATCTTCTCAATGGCTCGTAGGAATAGTATGAAGGTCCGTAGGTCTTTGCTCGTAGGCAATATTCTATGGACGAGTAGTCTTATTCCGTTATAGCATTCGACGAAGTCTGGCTTCGTCTAACCTTTATACTTGGCTAAAGTGAATGTAAGTGTCAAAGTTTTTGCTTTGACTGATCTTTATACTTGATCAAAGTGATTGTAAGGGTCGAAGTCAGGCTTCAACCGTTCTAAACTTTTGGTAATAGACGAAGTTCAGCAAAATGATGAGTTTTCATTGATAACTTTCGAACAATACTCGTACATTGACCACTCGTTTACTTTCTAAGACTCCTGGGATTTATAGATTATCCCTTACAAACTTCCAAAATTTTCACAAAATGGCAATAAAAAGGCTTTCGTTAAGTACCACAAGTAGGGTGCCTTGAGGGCGCTGAGTGTTGTTGATGACGATCTCAGAAGTAGTACTTCATGAGATGATTAGCGTGCCATGGATGTTTCAGTTGTTCACCGTTTGGCCGGGCTAGGCGGTAGGTTCCTTCTCTGACCACACTAGTGACGATGTATGGTCCTTCCCAGTTGGGAGAGAGTTTGTTTTGGCGGGCCTTGAGTCCCGTCGCTTCAATCTTTCTAAGAACATGATCACCGACTTTAAAGAACCTTTTCTTCATCTTCTTATCATGGTAAGCCTTGGTTTTCTTCTTGTAGTTTTCCATTCTTAGCTGGGCGTCCAATCTTCGCTCGTCTACAAGGTCAAGATCGACCTGTCGGTTATGTATATTCTTTTCCACATCATAGAGGGCAACTCGGTCCGTAGGAAGCTGAAGCTCGGCGGGGACCATGGCCTCAGAGCCATAAGCCAAAGCAAATGGAGTTTCCCCCGTAGGCCCCCGGGTGGTTGTGCAGACTGCCCAGAGAGCCGAAGGGAGTTCGTCCAACCCTCTCGTACTTCGTCCTTCGAGATTTTTGCACAGGGCTGACAAGACGAGCATGTTTGCCGCTTCAGCTTGCCCATTGCCTTGGGGATAGGCAACAGACGACTTAGAATGTTTGACGCCCATTATGTTCAATTCTTGCTCAAACTTCCTCGAAAACTGCAGGCCGTTGTCCGAAACGATTACCCTTGGGATTCCAAAGCGACACCATATTGAGTCATGGATGAAGGTTAGGGCATTGTTCTCAGTGATTTTGTTTAAGGCCTTGGCCTCCACCCATTTTGAAAAATAGTCAACTGCCACAATCACATATTTGACTCCTCCCTTGGCCTGTGGAAAAGGCCCAATCAAATCGACGCCCCACATGTCGAATGGCCATGCTGCTATGACCGGGGTCTGCTCAGTCGTCGGGAATTTTGGAAGGTCGGCGAAACGCTGGCAAGTATCACATTTCCGTACGAACTACCTGGCATCTTCTCGGAGATGGGGCCAGTAATACCCCATGGTAATCAACTTATCAGCCAACGTACGGGCCCCAGGATGGCCCCCACATTCTCCTTGATGTACCTCGAAAAGCAATTGGACTACTTTATCAGGATGGACGCACTTTAGCAATGGTCTGGTGATAGATCGTCTATACAGTTCACCTTCTACGACCGTGAATCTGGCTGCCTTTCTCTTGACTTGTCGTGCTAAAACTTCATCATTCGATAACTCATCATTTTCAATGAATGCTTTCAGCTCGTCGATCCAACACCTTGGACTGTCTCCAACGCACATGACCTTCACTCGTTCATAGGCTGGTTGTTCGAGATAGGCCAAGTGGTGGTCGTGCTCGTCTTCAGGGAGTTGATCTGTTGCAAGCTTCGATAGTAGGTCGGCGTGTTCGTTGTCTTCTCTGGCTATTCTTTGGATGGCCCAAAACTCCAGCCCCTGAACTAACTCGCCGACCAAAGCATGATATTTCTGGAGGGTTGAGTCGACGACCTGATAGTCGCCGCGGACTTGGTTCACGATTAACTGAGAATCACAGAAAGCCGCAATCTTAGTGGCTCCAAAACACTTTGCATACTCGATTGCCTCTACGAGCGCTTCATATTCTGCTTGGTTGTTTGACGCTTGGAATTTGAATCTCAATACTTCTTCAAAAACTGTGTTGCTTTCTGGTTCGACCAGCACGATTCCTGCTCCACTGAGGTCCTTTGTTGCCGACCCATCTGAATAGACTTTCCAACATCCCAGAGGCAAGACTAACTCCGCTGGCTGGTCGCTGACCTCTTTGCCCTTACTCACCTTCTGCGGCGGCCGTTAATCGTCGTCAATGGTGAACGACGTTTCAACTAGGAAGTCCGCCAGGGTCTGTGCTTGTAAAGTCTTTCTTGCTGTATAACAGATATCAAATTCTGTCAGCTCAATGCTCCAATTCAATAGACGGTCGGAACTTTCAGGGCGATGTAAAATTTTTCGTAGTGGGGCATTGGTGTAAACAATGATGGGGTGAGCGGAAAAATAAGCTCGTAGCTTTCTTGCTGTGATGACGAGAGCGTAAGCAATCTTCTCCGCATTGAAGTAGCGGGTTTCTACATCCGACAAAGCTTTGCTAACGTAGTAAACTGGCCTCTGTTTTCCCTCCTCCTCCCTAACCATTACGGCGGCGACGGCTTTGTCACTTGCCGAGAGATAAACATAAAGATCTTTCCCTGCGACGGGGCTTTGGAGGAGTGGTGGGGAGCCAAGATACTCTTTTAGCTGCCTGAATGACTTGGAACATTCTTCCGTCCATTTGAAATACTTAGCACCTCGGAGAGCTTTGAAAAATGGGAGTGATCTTTCGGCGGACTTGGAAATAAAACGACCCAAGGCCGCTACTCGTCCGTTCAAACGCTGGACCTCCTTGATGCTCGTAGGCTCTGCCATGTCAATCAAAGCCTTGATTTTCTCGGAATTAGCTTCGATTCCCCGTTAGGAAAGCATGAATCCCAAAAATTGACTTTTTTTTTTTAGATTCCATTAGAAATAGAACGAGTGACTTTTCGGTGGAACCTCCAATAATTTAATAATTATGTATAATTTGTAACATCATTATGACGTTAGCTCTAGGGTATGTTTGGCAACCTCAATTTCAAGACTTGAATTTGGAATTGGAAGAACAAAATGAATTTCGTGGAACTAATTTAACCCTTTCAATTCCAATTCAATGGATTGGAATTGAGTTGCCAAACATACCCGAATAATTATCCATCGAGTCTATAGTAATAGTACTCATTTTGTTGCTAAATGTTTTTCCAAATTTTATTTAAAAGACATTTTGAATTTTTTGTTGTGTTTTATATAATTAAATTACAAATATGCATAAATATTATCGATCTCCACTTTTTAAATATTAAGTTTTCGCTCAAACTCATAAGCGAAACTGTTTCGCTTACATTTTGAACGACCGTGAGTAAACGGAAAATGGATTACTTCCTCCGTCCCACCAAAACTGATACTTATTTTCTTTTTGGTCCGTCCCAGCCAAATTGATACTTCTCAAAATGGAAGGAAATCTTTACTATTTACCCCACTCATTCTCTCTCCTATTTCACTTTTACACTCACAAAATTCTCTCTCCTAACTATTCCTCCCACTCATTCTCTCTCTTATTTAATTATTCATACTCACAACATTTTCTTTCACTTTTTCTCTCTCTTACTTTTCCTTAATCCGCGTGCCCAGAAATTTGGTATCAGATTTGGTGGGACGAAGGGAGTATATGTTTATTTTTAATTTTGATTTACCCAAACGATGTTGTTTATGAAAAATATCAAAAACGTTCATATTTTTTTTCGCCTATAAACAGAGCTCAATTTTGTATAGGTTATTCATACCTCTTGTTCCCTACTTTCTTTCTTTAAACTTAAGTTAAAAAAATAATTTGAGTTTTTGATTATTGATAACTATGAAAATAATTTCGGATATGACGAACAAAACAAAAAATAAGGAGAAGGGAAAAAAATCCACTCGAATTGATCAATATGATACTTTTACATACACAATCGAAAATTCACATGTTATAAACAGGCGGATGACATCTCAATCTCATCTACATACGAAGTCACTTCCTTATTAGGAAGCCTAACCACTCGAGTACTGATGATAGAGACTAGACGCATGTTAGAAAAAGTATTGCTGCTCTAAAAATTGATAAGACTACAACTGAATGAGATTTTGATCTATGCGTCCGAGTACTTTTAACCTTTTTAAAAAGAAAGCTAAAGAGCTCATTAAAAAAACGACGTTTGATTTCTTCCTCTTTCTCTTTTCAAAGAAAGAGGATGGGCGAACGACGGGAATCGAACCCGCGAATGGTGAATTCACAATCCACTACCAGGAAAGCTATCAAGGGTGGTCTCAAGGTGTGGATTTCTGATAGGCCTCGAAGGAGGCGCTCTTTCCTCCCTCGTTGATCCTTTCCCTCCCTCTCTAAGAACATGTGGAATTTTTTTTTACAATAATTTTTTTGACAAAACGAGAATGGGGGTTCATTTGATCTTGATTCTTGTGGATCGAAAGGCAGACTAGACAGGATTTCCATGGCTCCCCTAATAATATCCATAAAGCAACGAGCTCATATTCTTAATTTGAATAATTCCCCGACCTTATTGCCTAGGATCGAGTCGGTATCTTATTACCGATTCGCTACGAGCTCTCTCATTGAATGATTATTTGACCAATCATATATCACATTTAATAGCTTGTCAGAAACTAGTATCTTAATATATTTTTTACAAGTAAATTAATGAAATTAAAATTTGTCAACGATAATTAAAGAGGCTTATAGAAAAAAAATGCTACAATTATTCCGAGATAGACTATACTAACCGAAAAGGTCCCATCTTTTAAAAATTCAGGCCATGAAAAATGCAATCTGCCCTTTATGTTTCGTAGGCTTTTGACTATTTCGTCAATAATAAGAGGTCGAAATTGATTAGCAATTGGCTCAATCAAAGAGGTGATTTTCTCCCTTCCCTTTTTTTTTTTTTCGTTGCAACCAAATATGATTCTGCTTGATTAGATTTGCCCCCAAAATCCCTTTTTGAAAAAAAAAAAGAATACATAGCATATAGCATGCAAACGAAATCTACAAAACAAAAACACACACACTTGTCTCTCAAAGCAAAATTCGCTAAAACACCAAGTTTCTTCTTTTATGTTTCGTTGTCCCAATCGAATCGGTGACCTCCCCTTCGAAAAGCCACCCAAGAATTAGGTCCCAAATTGTCAAGTTGCTAAATGGAATTCACGTTGTTTGGATTGGGACCCAAATTAGCCCAATTTGTTGTGTACATCATAAGGACAAGTTGGTGGTTGCAATTGCGGATCCCATACATGGAACTATATGATTTCCTATTTGATCCATCACAATCCGAAAAAGATGGACTAAAGTATTTTAAAGATGTTTTTATCTATTTATACTTTATTTTTACCGTAATATAATTGCACTCAAGTTATTTCTGTAATTTAAAATGGGACACTTAGGCTTCGTTTGTTTGGGAAAAAACATTTTTTAGAGTTTGTTTGGGGAAAAACATTTTTCAAAAAATGTTGTTCTCCGATGTTTGGTAAACACAGAAAAATGAAGTCAATGAAGAACATTTTTCAGGACTATGAAAAATGAACTTGATTTCTAAGAAAAATGACTTTCTTACTTCTATCTAAGAAAGTTGTTTTCCAGAAAATATTTTTCTCATTTTTCTTTGTTTGTATTGATTTTATCTTTAGAAATTTACTTTAATGAAACTATCAATTATTGAAAAATATTTTTCGGAAAATGTTTTCTTAAGATTCACCAAACATTGGAAAAATATTTTCTAAGAAATCATTTTTCGGGAGTTATTTTCCGTGAAACAAACGAACCTAATTTAGGAGGTAAAGTCTGAATTACCAAATTTACCCCTAAAGTAAATATGAATATTCCCTCCGTCCCAATAAAAACTTTACTAATTATCCAAAAAGGCGTCTTATTATTAGAAGTTTCACCTTTCCTTTTTAACAAAAAAATTTTACTATTTTCTCTGCTAAAGTAAATGACAACTTTTGTGGTAGACGGACAGGTCACATTAATAGAAATAAAAATGGAGTGACCATGATTTATTGTGTTGGAGTCGTCCTGGCATTAAAAGGGAAATCTACGTTGATCACGTGCGATAAGCATGCTACTGTTTTAAAATAGAAAAGCTAGACAATGAATATACACAGAAACTAGGGATGCAGAAAGAGAGCCTCGGGGAAGTCGTTTACGGCGCCGCCTTAAGCTGAGATCTGGTGGATTCTAATGACGGACCAACACCTAATATCGGATTCCGGTAACAAGTCTTGACCGTACAAAAGTTGAATTTGTATACTTCCTCCGTACCAATAAAAGCTTCACTAATTACTCAAAAAGGTGTTTCGTTAGAAGCTTCACCTTTTTTTTTGGCAAATAATTTTTACTATTTTCTCCACTCATTCTCTCTCCTACATTATTTTAATACTCACTACACCATTATAATTTACTATTCTCTCTACTAATTCTCTCTCCTATTTTCAAATTACACTCACAATATTTTTTTTTCCCTCTCATTTTCATAATTTGCGTGCCCACCCAAAAGGGTGAAGCACTTATTGGGACGGAGGGAGTATTTTTATTTCATTTAATTTTAAAATTTTTTTAAAAATTATTGGCAAAAATAACAAAGTTTGGTGAAACTCGTTACTATGTATATAGTGAAACTAGCACATGCTCGTGTCCGAGGCCACGTAATTTTTTTTTTAATTTTTTTTAAATTTTTTTAAATTTTTTTTTTTTTTAAATAATTTTTTTTAAGGACAAAATGGGAAAGAGACAAATGTATGAAAGCAAAATGGGAATTTTTCCCCTTGAAACTGTCATAAAACTGTTCAAAATGGGGGTTCCATTTATAATATACTCCCTCTGTCCCATAAGTCTTAAGAAAACTTTCTATTTTGGGCGTCCCATAACTCTTAAGAAATTTACTATTCCCTCCACTCATTCTCTCTCCTACATTATTTTAATACTCACAACACATTATAATTTACTATTCCCTCCACTCATTCTCTCTCCTATTTAATTTTTCACACTCACAACACTTCTTCCACTCATTCTCTCTCCTAATACTATAATAATATTCCTTAATTCCCGTGCCAAATAGAATCTTCCTAAGCTCTATGGGACGGAGGGAGTAGATAACAGTTATAGGTTAAAAAAATGATGTATGCGAGATAAATGAATAAACAAGTATTAAAAAAATAATTTGGACTTCTGCGATTAACTGTGATAAATTTGAGAAAGAACATCATTATTATATGTTTGCAAACTAAAATTCTGAAAACGAATAGCAATTTTTTTATAATTTTTATTATTAAGAATTAACATTTTAAGTAATTCTTAAAGTCAAAATAATCATTCATTTTTTTAATTTTTTTTAATTTGCGTGGAATGGAATGGAATGGAGTGGAATGGAATGGAATGGAATGGAGACTCAAAATGAATCCCAGCCACTAATTGGATTCAACCCTACCGACAAAACAAAAAGAAGACCAGATTTCGAACCACAGTCACCACGTTCCAGTCGTGGGGTCAATTTTTACTTTCCACCTACTGTAGTACAGTACAACCTCAAGGTGAACTTTACTGGAGAGGATTCAGGTTTTTCTGAGATGTGTTATTTCACTCCTTTAGACCATCTACAGTGAAAAAAACAAAATTTTAACATTTCACATCATCTTCTCTCTCTTCCACCTAATCATTCAACAACCTATTTAACAAAAGTCCCTACAATGATTTGTTTAAACAAAATTCAACACTCTTCCAACTCATCATCCTATATCTCCAGTTTATATTCTTTATTTTGATAATTAGTAAAATTAGAGGTGGCCGGTTGACCAAACCGCCGGTTAGCCGATTGAAAACCGGCGGTTGAAACCTCCAAAATCCCCAATCGGAACCGAACCGCCTAACTTGGCTAGGCCAGGTTACGGTTTAAAGCGGTTCACGCGGTTTTTTAATTATCCGGTTAACCTCCGGTTTGACGGTTTGGATATGCCTACTGAAGTCCCGTGTTGCTTTCAGTAGAAATGCAACCTTTGGGTTTAGGGTTTTGAGGGTTGCTCGGTAGGAGTCTTTGGTGTTGCTCGACCAGAGCAACCCTTTTAGGGTTTAGGGGTTGAGGGTTGCTCGTAGCCGAAGTCTTTGGTGTTGCTCGTGAGCATATCATTTTTCAGTTAATTTTTTAACGGTTTTTGAAAAAAGTTAACTTTTAATTTTTTTCAATTTTTTGAATAAATAAGACTATTTTAGACTTAAGTTTACTACATACATTTTTTGCAAAAAGGTTTATAAAAAAAGTTATGAATTTTTAAAGAAATAAAATTTAACGGTTTTTTGAAAAAAGTTAACTTTTAATTTTTTTCGATTTTTTTGGATAAATAAGACTATTTTAGACTTAAGTTTACTACATACATTTTTTGAAAAAAGGTTTATAAAAAAAGTTATGAATTTTGAAAGAAATAAAACTTAACTTTTTATAAGAAACGAAAGTATATAAAAGAAAAAGCGACGGTACCACTTAAATTTTATTAATTAAAATACAATTACAACGAGGGTATTGGTAGGAGTGGTGGTGGTAAATTTGGTAGTAGTGGACTAGTGGTATTAATAGGAGTGGTAGTGGTAGCGGTAGGAGTGGTAGTAGTAGTTGGTAGTAGCGGTAGTGGTGGTGGTAGTAGTAGTAGTGGTAATAGTAGTTGTGGTGGTGGTGAATGGTGATGGTGGTGATGTAGGCCGCAGTAGTGGTAGTGGTAGGTAGCGATAGTAGTGGTGGTGGTAGTAGTAGTAGTGGTAGTAGTAGTGGTGTTGGTGGTGATGGTGTAAACTAGTAGTAGTGGTATTGGTAGGAGTGGTAGAGGTGGTAGTGGTAGCGGTAGTAGTGGTGGTGGTAGTAGTAGTAGTGATAGTAGTGGTGGTGGTAGTGGTGATGGTGGTGGTGTAGACTGGTAGTAGTGGTATTGATAGGAGTGGTAGTAGTAGCGGTAGTAGTAGTGGTGATAGTAGTAGTAGTGGACTGATGGTAGTAGTGGTAGTGGTGGTGGTGGTAGTAGTGGTGGTGGTAGTAGTGGTGGTGGTAGTAGTGGTGGTGGTGGTGATGGTGGTGGTGTATGTGACTAATAGAGCTGGTAGTACTAAGTAGTAGTGGTAGTAGTGGTGGTGCGTGGTGGTGGTGGTGCGGCAAGTGGTGGTGGTGGTGGTGGTGGTGGTGGTGGTGGTGGTGGTGGTGAGCATAACCTAGTTTGAAAAGTAGTTGGGTGGTGCCGTTACGCGAGCAACTCATACGACTCGGCCAGAGCGATGGCCAGTTATCGAAATTAACACTATGGAAGGTTATGCTGCCGAGCAACTCATACTCTCGTGAGCAAGCCAACAACCCGGTTGGCCGGTTTTCAAAATTTCAAACCTTAGAACCGACGATTACGGTTTGGTTAGCGGTCCGGTTAACCGCTGATTGGTAGGTTTGACGGTTTTGGCCGATTTTCAACCTCCCGATTGGCCGGTTCGGTTTATAAAATGGACACGTCTAAGTAAAATAGTACTCCCTCCGTTCCAGACCAAGGGTCCTCGGAGGGGATTTCACGCTTCTTAAGAAAATTTTTAAAAAATGAATAAAAGTTAATTATGATTTAGGAAATACTCCCTCCGTCCCATGTGATTGCAAACTAACTTTTTGGGTGTGGAAATTAAGGAAAAGTGATGTAAGAAAGTGAAAAAGTTAAATGTTGTGAGTATGAAAAATTAAATAGGAGAGAGATTGAGTGGGAGGAATAGTGAGAAGAGAGAATGTTGTGAGTGTAAAAGTGAAATAGGAGAGAATGAGTGCGTGGAATAGTGAATATTCTTTGCCATTTTGAAAAGTTTGCATTTACGTGGGACGGACCAAAATAGAAATAAGTTTGCATTCACGTGGGACGGAGGGAGTAGTAGTTAATGATTGGTTTTTTGTAAATATGTTAACTTTATAAGGATATAATAAATATATTCAAGATTAGATCTGATGGATATATTTTATTTTTTTATTTAATTATTTATTATTTTTTTCTAATTTTCTTCCGCATATCTATTATAGTATTATCAGATCCATAGTCTTCTTTTATTTTATTTCTAGTTATTTTTTTAATTTGATTTGGCCCAAAATTAATTATTTGAATTTGGTTTAGATTTTTCAATCTGGATTGGTATATATTTGTTGTTTGTTGGTTTTTCAGTTAGAGATAATGGAGATGATAGTGGTTGAATCTTGATTGATAGGTGTTTTGTGTTAACTGTTTTTGGATGATTGATCTAATTTATTTTTGTCGAGTCATGACGGTTGCAATGGTGGCTTGTGTTGTAGTGATGACAATGGTGGCGCTAATGGTTGTGGTGGTGTAAACTTATTTAATAATGATAATGATCTATGAAGAATAAAAAACTTATATATAAATTATTTACAATAGTTAATTAATGGAGTATAAAAAGAGATAGAAAATATTATTGGAGAATTTTCATTGGTAATATTGTAAGTATTTATTGTAATAATTTAAAATTCACATTCTTTCTCTTATAACTGGACAAATATAAAACTAAAATGATAAATTTTAGTTTATATAATAAGAAATATATTAAATGATTTTTTTTAACAATTTTATTCAATTGTTTTTTCAACAAAATTATTCAGTTATAAAAAAATAATTAAAAAGCTAGTTTATGAGGTCAATAGTTTCACATTATACACTTTCACCCCTTATTTCTTCCATATTATTCAATTTCATCAATCTTTCGGGTAATGTCAACTTTATAATGAGTAATCATGTCAAATGACAATTTTTAAAGGTCAAATAGACGGTCAACTTACGAAAGAACGGCATCAACAATAAAAAATGAGGTAGAGTGGGAAAACGAAAAAAAAAAAAAACACATTTAGGACGAAAACGAAAAAGTGACTATAGACTAGGGATGAAATAGGTACTTATCTCAAAATTACTCTTATACCAAAGCATAAGATTATTTTTATTCACAATTTTTCACCTTTCTTAAAAATAAAAGAAAAAATCTCATATTTTATTAAACTAACTATTCCTATACCTAAAGGTATAATAATAGAATTACCGTTATACTTAGTATAAAAGAATTTTTTCACAATTTTTCACATTAAAAAAAAATCGCTCCTATATCTAAAGGTATAAGACTAAGAAGATGTACGGGAAACGAAAGAAATACAACTCAATTTTTATCCATGACCATCTTTCTGTTTCTCTAACCTAATCTACAAACATCTGATTCGTTATCACCATGAAAATTGGTAAAAGAAATTTGATTGATTGGAAGACGAAGAAGAAGTACGAGGACCGAAAGAGAAGATTGATGCGAGAGAGTGGGTCAGCCCTACCACAATTGCCACTGTGGGCTTCCCGATCCGGAGAGTCCAATTTAAGAAAGACAACCTGAAATTTTTGAAAACTTTTTAACTTAACTTGAAATGAAACTAACTTTAACTCTAATATTCAAAGACTAACTTGGGACATTTCCACTTGAAGGAAAGGGGGGTAAACACTTAACAACTTCAAACCAACTTATTTACAAACATTTACAAAAGTTTTCATCTAACCCAATATTAGACAACTAACTGACTTAGTTACCATATTTACAAAAGTTCAAGCTCACAATTCAACCATTAACATAACTGGTTTTATCAACAAACTCCAACAAAGGAGTAACAATCAAAATACAACCCATCTAAACATCACGTACCCAACAACCCAAAAGAAGTACAAACTCCGCACCGTCCTCACTGGCCGGGTTCTCCTATCTCAGGTCGATCTAAAACATTAAAGGGAGAAGGGTGAGAATAAATCTCAATAAGTTATTATGAATGTACAATATGCCAAGTAAGATGCAACACATATAAGGTGCATATAACACATTGGAAAAGCCATAACCACATTCCGTTACCTTGATTTACCTGTTGGAAAAAAAAGTGTGTTTTGAAGGAAATAATGAGTTATTTTCTTAATTTGTTATTTGTTAAAATGACAAATTGATTGTTGGATTGTGTTCTACTCCATGAGTACATTGAAATCATATATTCATTTGTTCAAAATGGTTGAGAAATGAATGAGATATGAAGGCTCAAAGTTAATGGGTTGGAATGGGTAAAATGTGGTTATCCCACATTGGAAAAAGATGGAAAAGTGGCTTGGTTTAAATACTCCTACACTTTGGTAGGGAGTAAGATTGTGGTACATAGAGGCTCTCTCTCGCGCACAGGTGCGCAGGGGGGGGTGCAAATCATGGACCGAATTAGGCTTCGGACTACCGAACTCATGTGCATGCGCGTCCTGCGGACACGAATGTAGCTCCGAAATTGCCGGTCCGCGCGAGCCCACTTTTTGCATTTTTTTTTAAGAAAATTGACCCAATGGAAACAGGAAGTGAGGCGAGCGCCTCGCCATAGCTGAGGCAGGCGCCTCGAGGACAGAAGATGCCGCCCGCATGAGACGATCCGACGGCGGGCGCTGGCTTTCCCGAGGCGGGCGCTGGAGTCCGAAAGGGCTGCCCCGTTTGTGCACCAACGAGGCGGGCGCACAGGTGGGCTCGAGGCGGGCGCCTCGTTCCCAAGCAGCGAGACGCTGAAGTTGTTCCAATGCCAACGTGCCTAAAATATTTGTAGCTGCCGCGAGGAATTCAAATGCCTATTGATTATGTAAATAATGGCATTCATGAAGGAAATTAAAACTTGGTTTTAATTTGTTGGGCAGTTTTCCTTTGAGAAATGTATATAATTTGAAGGACACAACCAAGGAGAAACACACAGATTTTCCAAATTCTCTCTACATCAGATTTGTTGCATATTGAAAATTCTTTTCCCTTGGCCTCCTGCATATTACATTGGTGGTGATATCGTCCAAGCATCGACTTCAATTCGCCGGAGGTAATTCTTGTGCAACCACCATCCGGTCTATCCGTTTCATCCTGGGAGGCAAGCGTCCCGTAAATTCTCAAGCACAACGTGGTGAGGGGGCGTAATTTGTCTTAAGGAGAGTGTGATTTCACACGACTCGGATTTCAACGACAAATTCATTTTCTTCTCTTGTATTTTCTATTTCTGTTTTAAATTAGTTTCTATATTTCCAGCAGAGATTTTGTAATAGTTATTCCAACAATCTTAAGACAAATTAGTTGGAAGGAAAACTATTTAAAACAGTGAACTAAACTTGTTTGTTTTGTTTCAGATGGCTACTCAATCAAACGTGGAAACCAATCTTTGGGAACAACTCCGAGAATCCTCGTGTGGAGGAAGCGCTTCGTGTGGAAACCAACTCTCAAAGGGTGGTTGTCCAAACTGTTTCGAACCATCATGGTGAGAAACCGGAAAAGTTTGTTGGCCAAGACTTTAAAAGGTGGCAACAAAAGATGCTTTTCTATTTGACTACCTTGAACTTGGCGAGATTTCTTAAGGAAGATCCGCCACAGTTGGGTGAGAATGAGACGGATGGGCAAGCCATCTCGGCTCTTGATGCTTGGAAGCATTCCGAGTTTCTTTGCAGAAATTACATCCTTAATGGATTGTCGGATACGCTATACAATGTGTATAGTGTTAAGAAAACTGCAAAGGAACTATGGGAGTCCTTGGAATATAAGTATAAGATAGATGACGCGGGCACAAAGAAATTCATTGTGGGCCGTTTTCTTGATTATAAAATGGTGGACTCAAAAACTGTTAAAAGTCAAGTGGAAGAGTTACAAATAATCATTCATGAAATTCATGCCGAAGGGATGGTAATTAGTGAAAACTTTCAAGTGGCGGCAATAATTGAAAAGTTGCCTCCCGCTTGGAAAGATTTCAAGAATTATCTTAAACATAAACGAAAAGAAATGAATGTTGAAGCGCTTGCTATTCGTCTTCGGATTGAGGAAGAGAATAGAATTGCAGAGAAGAAGTTGAATAATCTTCTTGTGGCGAAAGCCAATGTTGTGGAGCATGTTGATAGCTCCAAAGCCAATGGCAAGGCAAATGGCAAAGCCAAAGGCAAGTTTGGTCCCAAAAAGGGTGGTTCTAGTTTGAAGCCAAAGGGAGGAATCTCCAAGATAAAGTTCGGTGGAACTTGTTACAATTGTGGCATTGTGGGCCACAAGTCTTCCGAGTGTAGGAAGCCAAAGAAACAAGCAAACATGGTGGATGTCATCTCGAATGAAGTTTCCGATATGAATTTGGCGGTAATTTCTGAGGTGAATTTGGTGGGTTCAAACCCAAATCAGTGGTGGATTGACACCGGTGCTACTAGACATGTTTGCTCAAACAAGGAAATGTTTAGTAGTTTTGAAGCCCTTGAAAATGGTGAGAAATTGTTCATGGGAAATTCTGCCACCTCCGATGTGAAAGGTCAAGGAAAGGTGGTGCTGAAGTTGACTTCCGGGAAAGAGTTGACTCTCAACAATGTGCTCTATGTGCCCGAAATCCGGAAAAATCTGGTGTCCGGATCGCTTTTGATTAAGCATGGCTTTCGTGTTGTGTTTGAATCCGATATGGTTACTTTGTCTAAAAGTGGAATGTTTGTAGGCAAAGGTTATGTTTGTGATGGTATGTTTAAGCTTAGTGCTATGGTTGTTAAAAGCAATGTAATGGCTAACAAGCATAAGATGAATGAGATGAATAAGAATAATTCTTCCGTTTACTTGCTTGAGTCTTCCAATTTGTGGCATGGTAGACTAGGACATGTTAACTATGATACTATACGTAGATTAATTAACATGAATTGCATACCAAAATGTAAAATAGACTACAAACATAAATGTGAAACTTGTGTAGAGGCAAAGTTTACAAAACCTCCGTTCCATTCGGTTGTAAGAAATAATGAACCACTTGAGTTGGTTCATACGGATTTATGTGACTTCAAGTCAACACAAACACGAGGGCAATAAGTACTTTATGACTTTTGTTGATGATAGCACAAAATATTGTTATGTGTATCTTCTCAAAAGTAAAGATGAGGCTATAGAGAAGTTTGTTCTCTATAAAAATGAAGTTGAAAATCAACTCAACCGGAAAATAAAGGTCATAAGAAGTGATCGTGGTGGTGAGTATGAATTTCCGTTTGAAGGTATTTGTGCTCAACATGGGATTAAACATGTTACAACACCACCATACACCCCACAATCCAATGGAGTTGCCGAGAGGAAAAATCGGACTCTAAAGGACATGATGAATGCCATGTTAATAAGTTCGGGGTTACCGGATAACATGTGGGGAGAGGCCGTCTTGTCGGCAAATTATGTGTTGAATAAAATGCCCCGAAAGAAAATAAATAAGAGCCCTATGAATTGTGGCATGGAAGAGTGCCTTCATACCAATACATGCGAGTGTGGGGGTGTCTTGCAAAGGTTTCAATACCACCTCCCAAAAAGGTGAAAATTGGACCAAAAACTATTGATTGCATATTTATTGGGTATGCTCACAATAGTAGTGCTTATAGGTTTCTTGTGCATGAATCGAAGATTCAAGATATACACAAGAATACTATAATGGAGTCAAGAAATGCTTCTTTCTTTGAGAATGTGTTTCCGTGCAAAAGAGATGATGCAAGTTCATCTAAACGGAGACATGATTCAATAGAAGAAGAAGAAGTCGAAGGAACAAATCATCATGATGAAAATGATGAAGCGGAGGTAGAACCTCGACGGAGCAAACGAGGTAGGAGTAGAAAAATCTTTTGGCCCCAGATTTTCTAACCTATATGCTTGAAAGTGAACCACAAAGTTATAAAGAGGCCGTGAGCTCTTCCGAAGGACCTTTGTGGAAAGAGGCCATTAAAAGTGAGATTGATTCCATTTTACAAAATCACACTTGGGAATTAGTGGATCTTCCTCCAGGAAGTAAACCACTAGGATATAGGTGGATTTTTAAAAGGAAAATGAAGACGGATGGAACAATTGACAAGTATATGGCAAGACTTGTAATTAAAGGTTACAAGCAAAAGGAAGGCCTTGATTACTTTGATACATATTCTCCGGTTACGAGAATAACATCCATAAGAATTGTACTTGCAATAGCCGCATTGCGGAATCTTGAAGTACATCAAATGGATGTTAAAACAGCCTTTCTAAATGGGGATTTAGAAGAGGAAATTTACATGGAGCAACCGGAAGAATTTTCTGCGCCGGGGCAAGAAAATAAAGTGTGCAAGTTAGTTAAGTCATTGTATGGCTTGAAACAAGCACCAAAACAATGGCATCAAAAGTTTGATCAAGCCATGATGGAAAGTGAATTTAAAATAAATGAATGTGACAAATGTATCTATGTTAGAGACACGGGAAATGGCTACGTCATTTTATGTCTTTATGTAGATGACATGCTTATCATAGGAAGCTGTGATAAAATGATAAAGTCCACTAAAGATATGTTGAACTCAAAGTTTGACATGAAAGATATGGGGTTAGCCGATGTAATCCTTGGCGTGAAAATTTCAAGAATGTCAAATGGACTTGCTTTAAGCCAGTCACATTATGTGGATAAAATTCTTGAGAAATTCAGCAAGAATGACTTAGCTATTGCTAGAACCCCAATAGACATGAGTCAACATCTATCAAAGAATAGAAGTGACACAGTTTCTCAAGTTGAATACTCGAGAATCATTGGAAGTCTAATGTACTTGATGAGTTGTACTAGACCAGATATTGCTTACACGGTTAGCAAACTGAGTCGGTATACAAGTAATCCCGGAGCGGAACATTGGAATGGTATAGTGAGAGTACTAAGGTACTTAAGATATACTCGCGATTATGCTTTACACTATACTAGACATCCAGCGGTAATCGAAGGATATAGCGATGCTAATTGGATATCCGATATAAAAGACTCAAGGTCTACAAGCGGATTTGTGTTTACATTAGCAGGAGCTGCTATATCATGGAAATCTTCTAAACAAACGGTTATAGCTAGATCCACGATGGAATCTGAGTTTATAGCGTTAGATAAATGTGGTGAAGAAGCCGAGTGGCTACGCCAATTTATAGAAGATATTCCAAGATGGACGAAGCCCGTGCCATCAATATGTATACATTGTGATAGCCAATCAGCGATTGGAAGGGCACACAATCATATGTATAATGGTAAGTCGAGACACATTCGTCGAAGACATAATACCATTAGACAACTACTCTCAAGCTGGCACAATATCCATTGACTATGTTAAGTCAAAGGAAAATTTAGCGGATCCGTTAACCAAAGGGTTAAATAGAGAGTTAGTTGAAAGCTCGACGAGGGAATGGGACTTAAGCCTCTTAAAAGTTAAACACGGCGAAAAACCCAATCTAGATGACTGGAGATCTCAAGAACTAGATTCAATGGGACCACCCAACTGTTAAAAGATTTGTAGCGTCACTGTGGGGGAACCAACCCCAAGTCCATTCCTATTAGTGACATCCCGAAAGGACAAGGATAACCTATGGCTTTTAATGATTCTTACGCGTCGAAAATTCGAGCGGGGTAATACGGGTTACCTTTAAGAAATCACCTATGTGAGAGAGAAGTGGGGCCGCTTCGAGGAGAATTGTGTGAGGCTCAATTCTTAGACCCTCTCGCAGAACCAGGCGTATGTTCAGGGCCATGATTGAACATAGCTATGAGAATTGAAGTATGTTAGGACGATACTTGTGTCAAGCATATGATCGGCTACACAAAAAGCATAACGATTCAAGGACATCGCGTCTATCGATTTGCGAGTAGAGTAAATATGCTTGTACGAGCGAAGATTCAATGGGCATTCCCACATCTTCGTATGCAAGTTTTCGTCTGCCGGGCTTTATCACCAATTCCGCATTATTCCTTCATGTGGGGGATTGTTGGAAAAAAAAGTGTGTTTTGAAGGAAATAATGAGTTATTTTCTTAATTTGTTATTTGTTAAAATGACAAATTGATTGTTGGATTGTGTTCTACTCCATGAGTACATTGAAATCATATATTCATTTGTTCAAAATGGTTGAGAAATGAATGAGATATGAAGGCTCAAAGTTAATGGGTTGGAATGGGTAAAATGTGGTTATCCCACATTGGAAAAAGATGGAAAAGTGGCTTGGTTTAAATACTCCTACACTTTGGTAGGGAGTAAGATTGTGGTACATAGAGGCTCTCTCTCGCGCACAGGTGCGCAGGGGGGGGTGCAAATCATGGACCGAATTAGGCTTCGGACTACCGAACTCATGTGCATGCGCGTCCTGCGGACACGAATGTAGCTCCGAAATTGCCGGTCCGCGCGAGCCCACTTTTTGCATTTTTTTTTTAAGAAAATTGACCCAATGGAAACAGGAAGTGAGGCGGGCGCCTCGCCATAGCTGAGGCGGGCGCCTCGAGGACAGAAGATGCCGCCCATGAGAGACAGTCCGAGGCGGGCGCACAGCTTTCCCGAGGCGGGCGCTGGAGTCGAAGGGCTGCCCGTTTGTGCACCAACGAGGCGGGCGCTGGGTGGGCTCGAGGCGGGCGCCTCGTTCCCAGCGGCGAGACGCAGAAGGCTGTTCCAATGCCAAAAACGTGCCTAAAATATTTGTAATCGCCGCAGGAATTCAAATGCCTATTGATTATGTAAATAATGGCATTCATGAAGGAAATTAAAACTTGGTTTTAATTTGTTGGTCAGTTTTCCTTTGAGAAATGTATATAATTTGAAGGACACAACCAAGGAGAAACACACAGATTTTCCAAATTCTCTCTACATCAGATTTGTTGCATATTGAAAATTCTTTTCCCTTGGCCTCCTGCATATTACATTGGTGGTGATATCGTCCAAGCATCGACTTCAATTCGCCGGAGGTAATTCTTGTGCAACCACCATCCGGTCTATCCGTTTCATCCTGGGAGGCAAGCGTCCCGTAAATTCTCAAGCACAACGTGGTGAGGGGGCGTAATTTGTCTTAAGGAGAGTGTGATTTCACACGACTCGGATTTCAACGACAAATTCATTTTCTTCTCTTGTATTTTCTATTTCTGTTTTAAATTAGTTTCTATATTTTCAGCAGAGATTTTGTAATAGTTATTCCAACATTACCTTTTCCCGTCTGACCAATAAATCGTACAATGTTGGAAGATAAAACTCCATCACAACCAATAACATATAACGGAGAGAGCTATTATAATAACTCCTCTCTTGTGAACTGCTTAAGCATATTCACATCTTACAAGACCCATTTTTCAGGGAACCATATAAGATAATAGCAACTCTGTAAGGCTTTTGGCTCAATACAGATGCTATAATCCCAATCTGTGGCCACGTAAGGGGACGATCGCAGTATAACGTAATCCGATCACATTAGGTCACACTTTCCATAATTGATCGTATTCCGTTATACCCCTAAACATCAGCTGATTAACACAAGTTCAAGCACATAATAGATACTTGAAATGAAATCCACCAAGGGAATACAAATATAACAACATGGTAAAGCAATACTCATGTTCATTCAATACCATAGTGCAACATTTATTTCATACACTATGTACAATAATAGCAATGCATATGAACTCAAGTAAGGTAGAAAGGTATCATAAACTATCCATACATAGCCAATATGCAATAATATATAACCTCTATAAAGGTTCAAGTTCAATATATACCAAGTTGGATTCACTATGGTGAAGTTACAATTCAAGGTTACGAAGCATTTTCCAACCAATATTTAAAGTACTTTCACTATTCCATTTTGACCAACTAAGGTATCATTGTGAAGCTAAAGTTTTCTTCTTTAATCTAAGTTAAAGATGTTTCAATTTGGTTCTAGTTTGAATAGGTTTACACAGCTCTAAAGATGGTTCAAGGTTGACAGGACAGGGCACGACTCGTGCCCTTTGGCACGACTCGTGCCTTTTAGTCCACAATTTAATCAGCAAGAGTGGCAACAATTCCACGATTCGTTATCACGACTGGCTAAAGGGCACGACTCGTGCCAAGGCCAAAATCAGATACCAGATTTCAGCACATCAGCAGTAAGCCAAAAATCACAACCCATAACACCAATCCTCTGTTTTCACTTGACCAAACCAACCCAAATCAGTACCAAACTTTAGTAAAACAATACCAAATGATTCCATACACCTTCCAACATAAACCAACACCCACCAACATCATTTCATACCCAAAATTTGTATCATTTTGCCATGCAACCCATCTATCAACTCACTAACACCCAAAATCCCATTAACCATTATTCTTTCAACTCAAATTCTTCATTTCAATCCAAAATCAGTTTTCACCTTTACAAAAATCCTTTTTAAATCCAATATCATGATTTAACCATACAAAAATCATTTTCTTGCAACAAATATTCAACAACATCATAAAATGAGCAATTAATTGAAAGAAGTCATAATAACTTACTAATATTGCGAAAATGAATATTTATTTTTCCGGCTTCAAACGATCCCCTCGACACCACGAACAAGAATTCGCAATTTATTTTGAAAACGAAGAAGTATTGAAGGTGGTATAATTTTTGTAAGATGAGGCTAGGGTTTAGGCTTCCATGGATTTGGAGAAGAAAGAAAATACTGATGCCTTAACAAATGAGGTTTTCCTTTAAAATTCCATGGATAAATATCATGGTTTACAATGAAGCTCCTCAAGGTTTGAACAAATTAAAACTAGAAACCTCAACTTCTAAACTTGACACAAAAGCACCTCAACCTAATATAATAATTTTTTTAAAATTTCCAATTATTATTATCTCACCATACACTTTATAATTTATTCCCTTTAGGCCCTTTATCATAAATTTTAATTCATTTTCATCCTAACTTCACATAAGTTAGTTAAAACATATTTGAGCACATAAACTTAACATATAGCATAAAAGACATAAAATAAAATATTTCCACCCGACCCCACGTGCTCAACGAGTGATAAAATGGTGCCTAATATTAGAATTGTGACACTCTCTCCCCCTTAAAGAAAATTCACCCCTAATTTTAGGTAAACTTACTTGCACTCCCAAACAACGAATGATACTTCTCCCTCATCTCCGACTCTAACTCCCACGTAGCCTCTTCAATAGTATGATTTCTCCATAGCACTTTCACTACCGGAATACTCTTTGTTCTCAATTCTTTCACTTGGAATTCTAACACTCTCAATGGCTCCTCAACATAGGACATATCGGCTTGAATCTCTTCGGGAGGTGAACTCAAAATGTGAGAAGGATCGTGGCAATACTTTCTTAACATCGACACATGGAATACATCGTGAAGTAAAGAAAAGGATGGAGGCAACGCCAACCGGTAAGCTAGTTCCCCAATCTTCTCTATGATCTCAAATGGCCCAACGAATCTTGGAGCTAGTTTCCATTTATTCCCAAACCTTTTGATCCCGGTCCTCGGAGAAATCTTCAAGAAAACCAAGTCACCAACTTGGAAAGATAAGTCCCGTCTTCGGTTGTCGGCGTAGCTCTTCTGCCTACTCTGAGCCGTCTTCAACCTATCTCGAATCACCTTGATTTTCTCTGTCGAATCCCGAATTAAATTCGGACCCCATAACTTGGCTTCACCCACTTCATCCCAACACATAGGAGATCTACACCTTCTACCATACAACGCTTCATAAGGAGCCATCTCGATACTAGATTCATAAGGAGCCATCTCGATACTAGATTAATAAAACTTTTTCATTTTAGGAAAGGTGGAGCTTTAAATGGGACACCATTTTGGAAAAAAGGTGAAGTATTTTCTGGGACGGAGGGAGTATATCATATATTCACATATTATTTTCTATTTTTTGTCTTTCTCATGAGTTGGTCTTACAAAAAACGCGTTTTTTTTTTCTAAGTCTAGAAAAAATCATTTTTACACTGACACTTAATAACACTAACACATTTTATACTGACACTTTGTTACACTAACACTGACACTTTTTTACACTGACACTTAATATGCATGCAATGACACTTTTTTACACTGGCACTTTGTTACACTAACACTGTCACTTTTTACACTGACACTTAATATACTTGCACTGACATTTTTTTACACTGACACTTAATATACATGCACTGACACTTTGTTACACTAGCACTGACACTTTGTTACACTAATACTGACACTTTTTACACTGACATTTAATATACATGCACTGTCACTTTTTTACACTGACACTTTGTTACAATAACACTTATACTTTTTTACACTAACACTGACACTTAATATACATGCACTGACACTTTTTTACATTGACACTTTGTTACACTAACACTGACACTTTTTTACATTGACACTTTTTTACACATGTACTGACACTTTATTACACTGACACTAGCGGGATAAACAAAACACATTTTTTAAAATCTTAAAAAAAATGCGTTTTTTTTTTAAATTTTGGCCTTTATCATACATTTTTTTATAATTTTCGTGCAAAATTTATACTCCCTCCGTCCCACCAACATTGATACCAAATTTTTGGGCACGGGGAATAAGGAAAAGTAAGTGAGAGAAAAAGTGAAAGAAAATGTTGTGAGTATGAAGAATTAAATAGGAGAGAGATTGAGTGGGAGGAATAGTTAAGAGAGAGAATGTTGTGAGTGTAAAAGTGAAGTAGGAGAGAGAATGAGTGGGGTAAATAGTGAAGATTCCTTTGCTATTTTTTAAAGATTGCCTTTGGTGGAATCCGATCAAAAAAGGAAATAAATATCAATTTTGGTGGGACGGAGGGAGTATTTTTTTTATAAGGGAACGGAGGGAATATAACAGGAAGGAGCTGAAAATAGGAGAATGAAGATGGAAAGATGCAGCAAAGATTGAGCAGAAAAGGATAGTGGAAATGAAATCTTTTCTCTGTCAAAGCCGCTCAACAAACGTGAAGTGGTCGGCAAGCAGAAGCAGCCATAGGATGGATAGCTTGCAGTAATAGTAGAGCCAAAGCTAATTATGTTGGTATTGTACGTACGTACACGTTAGACGGTTGGGCCATTTACTAACCCTAAACAAACCCGACTCCATCTTCAATGCCCTTCCCTTGCGCGTTGCAGGCGGCCACACCAGTCTACTTGTACTCCTAAAGCTAGCACACAGTCACCCACACTGCCCAAGGTTCTGCAGGGCAGCCAATTGAAATAGAGAATGGAAGACGCGGTTTTACATGCATGAATAGTTGAACGGTGCTCCGGTATGGTGGTGGTGGTCGCGGCGGCGTCAGCTTGACCGGGTCAGACTTTACATGATAAGAACGCCTCTCACGTCCCTTTACGTGTCATTAACGCCCATCTTTATTGTAACTCTTCTTATTTATTTTTTTTTCATAGTCATCGGTTCACAATTGATTAGTCAATTACTCTCTGCGCTTTAAAATATCTGTTGTACGCTCTAAAATAATTACTCCCTCCGTCCAAGACCAATCAATAGTCCTACTTTTTCTTTGATCCGTTTCAAATCAAGAGCTCCTTTTTTTAAATGGCAAATTTTTAAATATATTTATATCCTTATAATTTAATATACTCCCTCCGTCCCATCTCACTTGACACTTATTTTCATTTTGGGCCGTTCCAGCTCACTTGACACTTCTCAAAATAGCCTACTTTTTATAATTTTATATTCACTCTACCCCACCACTCATTCTCTCTCTTCATTTTCCACCACTCAATTTATTCAACCAACACTACTATTTACCCCACTCATTCTCTCTCTTCATTTTCTACCACACATTTTTTTTTTCTTAGTTCTCGTGCCCACCTCAACTCAAGGGTGTCAAGTGAGGTGGGACGGAGGGAGTATTTACAAAAAAATCATTCATTATACCCTTATAAAATTAACATATTTACAAAAAACTCAATCATTAACTTACTGTTCCTCCCACTCATTCACTCTCCTATTAAAAAACCAATCATTAACTACTATTTTCTATCTCATATTACAAAAAAAACATTCATTATACCATTATAAATAAAGTTAACATATTTACAAAAAAAAAATCATTATTTTATCATTTAAAAAACGTGAAATTAACTACTATTTCCTATCCCACATTTAACTTTTATTCATTTTTTTAAAAAATTCTTAAGAAGCGTGAAAACCCCCCGAAGACCCTTGATCTGGGACGGAGGAAGTATTATTTTATCATTAAAAAATTGATCTAAAATATACTCCCTCCGTCCCACGTAACTGTGGATTTACTTTTTGGTTGTGAAAATTAAGGAAAAGTAGGAAAGAGAAATAGGTGGAGGAGGTATTTGTGAGTATGAAAAATTAAATAGGAGAGAGAATGAGTGAGAGGAATAGTTAGGAGAGAGAATGTTGTGAGTGTAAAAGTGAAATAGGAGAGAGAATGAGTGGGTGAAATAGTGAATATTTGTTTCCATTTTTGGCAATCCACACTGATGTAGGACGGACCAAAATGAAAATAAATTCACACTTACGTGAGAAGGAGGGAGTATGTCACTTAGAAACAAAAATTCAAATTTGCCTACATTAGAATTTTAAATTTATTCTATGTCATTAATTATACTCCATCCGTCCCACTTCAAAGTCTTCATGATATAATTTCACGATTTTTAAGAAATTTTTTAAAAAATGAATAAAGAATTGAAAGTGGATAGAAGATTAGAGGAGAGCGAATGTAAAAGTTAAAAACATTTAATAGGAGAGAGAATGAGTAAGAGAAATAGTAAGTTAATGAATAATTTTTTTGTAAATATGTTAACATTATAAGGATATAATGAATGATTTTTTTGTAAATATATAGTAAATATTATGAGAATATAAATGTTCGAAATACTGTTCACATATTTTTATTTATGAAATGGGTACTCTTTAAAGTGAGACATCCTAAAAAAAAAAAGTGGACATTTTGAAATGAGATGGAGGAAGTAATTTTTTAACCTAATGTAAAAAAGAGACAATCAATGAGAGCATAATTGGTACTCCCTCCGTCCCACGTGAATGCAAACTTATTTTCATTTTGGTCCGTTCCACGTGAATGCAAACTGCTCAAAATGGAAATAAATTTATTATTTTATATTCACCCTATCGCACCCACTCATTCTCTCTCTTCATTTTTCACCATACAATTTATTCAACCAACCTACTATTAACTCCACTCATTCTCTCTCTTCATTTCCTACCACATATTTTCATTATCTTAATAATATTTCTTAATTATTGTGCCCGAAAAAATGATTCACAATGACGTGGGACGGAGGGAGTACTTTATTAGTAAAGTCATGGTTGTAATTGTCTTTTTTAATACTCATTCCGTCGCACTCGACTTATTTATGATATTTGTCATTTCAATTTCAAGTGTCTCACTCAATTTGGAACATCTCGAAATGATATGTTTATATTATTTTTATATTTAATGTGATCTACTTATTATATTAACAACAATAATTTCCCTTTCATTCCTTCCACTCACTCACTCTCTCTCTCTCTCTCTCTCTCTCTCTCTCTCTCTCTTATTTTTTACTTTTTATACTCATAATACCTACTAACCCATTCTTTCTTCACTTACTCCCTCTGTTCCGTTCGAAAGGGCAAAGTTTGGATCTTGAGCGGGAATTAAGAAAAGTGATGTAGGAAAAAGAAAAAGTGTATAGTGGAATAAATGTTGTGAGTAAAAGGTGATGTAGGAAAAAGAAAGTGGGGTAGGAAAAGGTTAGTGGATATTTATTGTGTAGTATGACAAGTGGGTCCCACAAATAAAAAAGTAATAAAATTTTTTTCATTTTTGGGTTGTGCCCTTTTAAATGGGACGCCCAAAAAAAATTTTGTACTCTTTCAAACGGGACGAAGGGAGTTTTATATTAGTATTTATTAATCCACTTGCGGGAGAAAAAATCCTAAGTCTAATGCGACAGAGTGAGTATTTGTGAATAGCTCAAAAATTACATGTATCTTGATCCGAAGAGAGTTGTATTTAAAAAAATATGTATTCCTATTGTTCCACCTTTTATCAAATTTTTTGTCATTTTCTGTCATCTCATCTCAAACTAGATTTTTCAAAATGAAAAATAATACTCCCTTCATTCCGTCTGAAAATCTGAAAATGCATAAATTTTCTTTTTGAGTGTTCCATTTAAAAAGACACTTTCCCAAAAAGGAAAGTTTTTATTACTATTCCACTCACACATTCTCTCTCCTACTTTACTTTTACACTCACAACATTCTCTTTCCTAACTATTCCTCCCACTCATTCTCTCTCCTATTTAATTTTTCATACTCACAACATTTAAATTTTTTCTCTTTCCTACATCATTTTCCTTAATTTACGTGCGAAATTGATTTTGTGCCTCTTCGAACGGAACGGAAAGAGTATTTCCTATTCCTCTCAATCAATCTCTCTCTTACGTAACTTTTAATACTAATAACATCTATCTAACTTTTAATACTAATAACATCTATCTGCTATTTTACTTTTTCTTAATGATTGTGTCTAAAAGTTGATGCAGTTTGAAATGGAATGGAGAGAATATACTAATTTTATTTTTATAGTATTATTTTGCATATTTTTTGGACATAAAAGTTAAAAATTCAAAAATATTTTATATTGAAAATGAATCATGAGTATGATAAATGGATAGCAGAATATATTAAAAATCAAAGAACATAAATAAGGTGGGAGTACTTGTATTGGGTAAAACTAGTATTAAAAAAATTTTGTTTTTTACTTGTTGAAAAAAGCACAAACCTTGTTGCAAGGGGAGTATCAAGGAAGGTAAAAACTAGATATAATATATATTTCCTCCGTCTCAATTAGAATACTCCCTCCGCCCCCTCCGCCCCATTAGCTTCATTCTTTTGAATATGATACGTAAATTAAGAAAAAAGATTAGTGAAAAAAATGTTGTGAATATAAAAATAAAATAGGAAAAAGAATGAGTGAAGAAAATAGTAAAAATTTATTAATATTGTGAGTATAAAAGTAAAATAGAAGAGAAAATTAAGAGTAGGTCTAGGGAGAAAC
Organism: Adenophora triphylla var. japonica; assembly: GCA_022495995.1. NCBI lineage: Eukaryota > Viridiplantae > Streptophyta > Magnoliopsida > Asterales > Campanulaceae > Adenophora > Adenophora triphylla. The sequence continues at coordinate 64,598 of JAFEMH010007077.1, forward strand.
GCGTTTCTCCATAAGTTATGGAGAAACGGGTTTCTGGATATCCAGAAGCTTTAGGATTGATATCCAGAAGCTTTGGGACGGATATCCAGAAAAAAGATTTGAGATCAAATCCAAGGCCAAGACCAAATTTCTGATCTGGATATCACTTTCACAAGGTTCTGGATATCCAGAACATTGAATATGGATATCCAGAAGCCTTAAAACTTATATCCAGAAGCCAGTTCTAAATTTCTGGATATCACTTACATAAGATTCTGGATATCCTTTCAAAGAGTTCTGATTATCCAGAAGCTTTATAATTGATATCTAGAAGCTTTATAATTGATATCCAGAAACATTTAATAAATTTCTGGATATCCTTTCAAAAGGTTCTGGATATCCTTTCAAAAGGTTCTGGATATCCAGAACCTAATAGAACCAAATACCCACACACAGAAGCACATGCCTTGAGTACCCACACACAGAAGCACATGCCTTGAGTACAAAAGGAAAAGTAAATTCATTTGGGTAAATACCAGAACAAATCATTTGACTGTATACAGAAATAGTTTTCAAAGGGTTATCGCAATTCGAGTATCCCCTAATCAAGCTATTATACATGTAACGATTTGGTTGGGGCAGTTGATCGAACAGTAGCTGTGCGTGTTGAAGGTCGCCAGAGGCTGAGAGACTGCAGAAAGAAATTATTTTGCTGAGGGTGAGAGTTTGTTGGGTTAGGCCATGGAGGATGATTTGGGCATGGATTAATTTGAGTTGTTTCATTGTTGTGCATTTTTCGAGGATTTGATGGAGGAATTGGTGAGACGGAGAGCTGTTTCTGTGTGTGGGTACTTGGGTAGAGCCGGAGAGATATTGGAGAAACACGTTTCTCCATAAATTATGAAGAAACACGTTTCTCCCTAGATTTTGGCGAAAATTAATAGGTGTAACTATAAAAAGTGAGGTATTCGAGAGTGGGGCGGAGACTATTTTTTATCCCGCATTGAAAAAGATAAAAGATAGTATGAACTTTAATTAATTATAATATACAAGTCTTCCCACATAACTATTGGCACCAGTGGCAAAGTCATAATTTTTTTTTGATAAGGATCAAGTTTTTTTTTTTTTAGCATAACATTATAATTAAGGTATTTGAATTTAAAGAAATAAAGAAGGGAAATATTGTTTTGTATTTCTTGATTACTTCTCACATTTACAAAGAGGTTATATAGAATACAAAGAAGGGTCCAGAACTTAATATTTAGCACATGTGCCATTTTCTCTATGTAAGTAAATATTAACTATCCAAATATACAATATACAATATCAAACAAATAATAGGAGAGATCAATAAGAATATTTGATGGAGAGATTTACGTGTGTCTTTACTCCCCCTCAAGTTTGAGCATGCAATGTGGAAATGCCCAACTTGCCCATTAAGATATGAAAACGATCAACACCAAGAGCTTTAGTAAATATCTGCCAACTGAGACTGAGAGGAGATTGGTTGTGAAAGCAAGATGTTGGACTGAATATGTTGACGGACAAAGTGACAATCCAGCTCGATGTGTTTGGTACGCTCATGAAAAACCGGATTAGTTGCAATATGGAGTGCAGCTCGATTATCGCAAAATAAGGACACAGAGTCACAGTGAGAAACTCCCAAATCAGCAAGCAAACGGAGCAGCCACACAATTTCACTTTTAAGTAGTAGCCATCGCGCGATATTCAGCTTCTGCTGTGGATCGGGAGACCACAGATTGTTTCTTGGATCTCCATGAGATCGGTGATGAGCCAAGAAATATTATGTAACCTGTGGTGGATCGACGAGTGGTGGGGCAACCAGCCCAATCCGCATCGCAGTAACCACGTAATATGGGTATATTATCTGAGGGAAAAAGAATGCCTTGTCCAGGTGCAACTTTGAGATAACGAAGAACTCTTATAGCAGCCTCAAAATGTGGTTGTCGTGGTTTTTGCATGAACTAGCTCAAGACGTGTACCGCATAACTTATGTCTACATGTGATGGTAAGGTAGAGTAAGCGCCCAACTAGACGTCGATATTGGCCTGGATCATCACAAAGTTCTCCAGAATCTGGATCAAGTTTATGTTGTTGCTCCATTGGTGTCTTAGTCGGTTTACATCCTGTGAGACCACTCTCAGTTAAGATATCAAGTACATACTTTCGCTAACTTAATGCAATACCACTTAGAGATCGGGCCACTTCAAGACCAAGAAAATATTTAAGTCTTCCAAGGTCCTTAATGTGGAACTTGTCATCCAAGTACTGTTTGCACCAAGAAATTTTAGCGGGGTTTGTACCATTGACTATCACATCATCAACATATATGAGAACGACAATGAAACCATCACGTTGATTAAGTGTGAATAGAGAATGATCGGAAGGAGATTGTATAAAACCGAACTCGAGTAAAGAATGGGTGAATTTATGATACCAATTGCGAGAAGCTTATCGGAGTCCGTAGAGAGATTTTTGAAGGCGACAAACCCGTTGCTCCCCTTGTTTGGCAAATCCTTGAGGTATCTTCCCTGCTCCCTCCTTCATCAGATTCGCATTCTTCTCCCCATTCGGCTAACTCAGCGGTATATCCTTTGTCTCATACTATTTCTTATTCCAAATTTTCTAAAACTCATAAATTTTTCTTAGCGGCCATCTCATCAGTCGATGAGCCGAAATCTTTTTCTCAGGTTGTCAAACACCAACATTGGAGAGATGCTATGGCACGAGAAATTATTGCCTTAGAGGCCAACAAGACATGGAACCTTGTTCCATTGCCACCGGGAGAACGTGCTATTGACTAAAAATGGGTTTACAAAGTAAAGTTCAATCCTGATGGCACAGCCGAAAGATATAAGGCACGCCTTGTTGCTAAAGGATACATTAGAGTTACCACTTGATCTAAAAGCTTAAGCTGTTAGATCGTGGCTCAACAATGTATATCAAGCTTTCACACTCCCCCTCACATGTGACCTGATCGCACACGTGGAGAGATCATAAACATGGCACTTTATCGGGCATGCCAAATTTCATACATGCCACATTTTCGGGCATGCCAACATAATGCAATTTTTTTGCACATATAAATTCAGGTATTACTGCAAGCGGGAGGAATCGAACCCGCGACCTTGCGCTCTGATACCATAAAGAAATAAAGAAGGAAAATATTGTTTTGTATTTCTTGATTACTTCTCACATTTACAAAGAGGTTATATAGAATACAAAGAAGGATCCAGAACCTAATATTTAGCACATGTGCCATTTTCTCTATGTAAGTAAATATTAACTATCCAAATATACAATATACAATATCAAACAAATAATAGGAGAGATCAATAAGAATATTTGATGGAGAGATTTACGTGTGTCTTTAGAATTTAATATATAAGGGGGTCAAAATATTAATTTAGTGTTAAATTTTCTCAAAAATTAGGAGGGTAAAAAATATACAAATTTATAATTTTTATTAGTAAAATGTCATTTTTTAAAAATTTAAGAGAAAATTACATGCTAATCCCTGAATAATACTGATTTTTCCTTTAAGGACAATGACATTTTTAATTTACCTCCTAATCTTATGAAATATTTTATCTCACCATATAGTCCCTCTAACCCCACGCACCCCTCCCAAATCGCATCCCTCCCAAATCACATGCCCATAAAAAACACATACTCCGTCCCCCCTCTCTCTCTCCTTTCTCTCTCTACCCTCCCCCGGTTACCTATTACTCCGGTCCGGTGACCCCTTCTCTCCTCCAGTACCCCTCCCACTTCTTCAGCGAGTCATCCCCTCCCTTAACCGTACAATTTGACCATCGACGCCGAAAAAAAAATCAATTTGGAACATTCTTCCAAGTCAACGACAATTTCGACATCTCCTCACTTCTTCGGCCCCTTTCCCTAACCTATTTCTCTGGTCCAGTGACCTATTCTCTCGTCCTCGACCCCTCCCACTTCTCCGGCGAGTCATCCCCTCCTCTCATCATACGATTTCGATCGACCACCGACGTCGGAAAAAAATCATATCTGGAGTCTTATTCCAATTCAACAACAACTTCGACATCTCTTCCTCACTTCTACCTTTCCATCTTCTCTGCTGAAAAAATGCACACGAAAGACATACACTACTGCCTCTCTCTTTACCTCCTGTCTCTACCTCCCATCCCGATAACCCCCTTCTCTCCGGCCACCTCTCTTCACTGGACCGAAGTAGTTTCGACTAAATCTGGATCTCTGACCAACGTCCGAAACAAACAAATGTAGATGTAGATAAATTGTGGAGATGTGGAGACTGAGATTCTATTTTGAAAAATGGAGCTTCACATTGAGAGAGAGAAAGTTACAAGTTGAAAACTAGAGTGAAAGTACAGGTTGTAAGATAGAGTGAAAATACTTTTTTATTATAAGCTAGAAGAGTACTATATTCTGCAGTCAACTGTCACCAAATTTAATTGTCATCAAATTTCAATTATATGTATCATGTACTGTACCTCCCACTTTTGAAAATGTTAAATAATTACTTTATAAATTCAATTACAATAATATTCAACATAATATACATGATGTATGTTGTTTTGTCATGGAGTTTAACTATTGATATTAAGTTTAAGATTAAATTTTATTAAATTAAATATATGTTAACAAAATTGATATAAGGCTTTGTTTTTGTATATTAGAGATATAAATTAATGTTTTTGTATATTATAGATATAAATTATTATAGATATATGTTAAATTTATAACTAAAATTCTCGGTCCCGCCTAGGTCCGGCTCTGTCGCCTAGCGAGTTGGTGGGTCGCCGGAGTTGATTAACGTCGGATTTGATCGTGTTTTTATTAATTTAGTTGACAAATAACAAATTACTAATAAGTTTCCAATTGTTTGGTATCCGAAGTTGATCGTGTATTTATTAGTTTTGTTGACAAGTGAGAAATTAGTGATAAGCTTTAAGTTGTTTGGTTGCTAAAGTTGGAGGTCGTCGGAGTTGATCGTGTTTTTTAAAATAGTAGTTAAGTTGACATCTGATAACTTAGTGATAAGTTCTCATTTGTTTGGTCGCCGGAGTTGGTGGTCGTAGAAGTTGATCGTGTTTTTAGTAGTTGAGTTGACAACTGAGAACTTACTGATAAGTTCTCAATTGTTTGGTCGTCGGAGTTGATCAATTTCTTAGAAGTTTAGTTGATAACTGAGAACTTGCTGATAAATTCTCAGTTTGGTGGTCGTCGAAGTTGATTATGTTCTTAGTAATTTAGTTGACAACTGAGAACTTACTGATAAGTTCTCAGTTATTTGATCGTCGAAATTGATTGTGTTATTAGTAGTTTAGTCGACAACTGAGAACTTACTTAATAATAAGTTCTCAATTGTTTGGTCGTTTTAGTTGGTGGTCCTCGAGTTAATCGTGTTTTTAGTAGTTTAGTTAACAACTGAGAACTTAGTAATTTAGTTGACAATTGAGAACTTACTGATAAGTTAAGTTTTCAGTTGTTTGGTCGCCGTAGAGGTCACCGGAGTTGGTGGTCGCCGAATTAATCGTGCTCTTAGTAGTTTAGTTGACAACTGAAAACTTACTAATAAGTTAAGTTCTCAGTTGTTTGATCGCCGGAGTTGGTAGTCGTCGGAGTTAGTGGTCGCCGGAGTTAATCGTGTTATTAGTAGTTTAGTTGACAACTGAAAACTAACTGATAAGTTAAGTTCTCAGTTGTTTGGTCGCCGGAGAGGTCGCCTTGGTGGTCGCCGCAGTTAATCGTGTTATTAGTAGTTTAGTTGACAAATGAGAACTTACTGATAAGTTAAGTTCTCAGTTGTTTGGTCGCCGGAGAGGTTGCTGGAGTTGGTGGTCGCCGGAGTTAATAGTGTTCTTAGTAGTGTAGTTGACAATTGAGAACTTACTGATAAATTAAGTTCTCTGTTGTTTGGTTGCCGGAGAGGTCGCCGACGTAAAAATATAAAAGTCGTCGAAGTTGTTTAATATGAGGAGGGGGTGAACTAATTTGATGGTGGTTGGAAAGAAAATAAATTGATAAAGAGTGTGGATTTCGTAAAATGATGGGAGAGTATAATTATTAAGGTAATGATTATATGATTAGATGAAATATTGTTTACTTTATAAAGTAAAATTGATAATTTTAAGATATTATATAATAAATTCTCCAAAATTTAAAATTTAATAGTACTAAAATTGACACATTTTAAAATTGAAAAGGTCGGATGACCCATTGCTATTAGGGTAGCCTCGCCAGATTGGCACCAATATAATTAATGAACTTTTTGGTGGACTTACTGTAAGCAAGGTGGACCAATATGTTTGTGATTAATAGGTCAGCAGTATGATGCCTTCGATACTCAGTCTTTCCTCCGTCAACAGCGAACATGGCTTAACATGGAGATGTCAGTAGTATCACAAATAATATTGGCACTATTGGGATGATGTGGATACCCAAAAAAACACAACGGGAAAGAAAAGTAAAAAAAGACAGATAGAATGTTCAAACTCCAAATAATCCACCTTGTAGATACAGGAAATAGTCGCATAGATATTTACAACTCAACGAAATTCATCGAACAGACAACAGACACAGAGTATATTGTTCACAATACAATGGAATCCACCACATAAATATAAACAAGATAAGAAGACACGAGACACAAGTTTCAAGTATAATTAGGCTCCGTTTGTTTAGCGTAAAACATTTTTCGGAAAATGATTTCCGGCAAAATGTTTTCCAAAAAATGGTTATGTTTTCCGAAAAATAAGATAAAAATGAAGTTTTCCACATTTTCTGGTGCGAAACAAACACCAAAAAAAGAGGAAAATGTTTTCCGAAAAACATTTTCCCCCAAACAAACGGAGCCTTAATCTCAAAATTTAACTATGTTTTACAATGACAATTTGTAGAGTATTTATAGATCAATTGGAACATCTCTCAAAGCTTAGGAATACTATATGCTTCCTCCGTTCCAGTCCAATGGAGATCAAATTTTAAAGCACACAAATTAAGAAAAAGTAAGAGAGATAAAAAGTGAAAGAAAATGTTGTGAGTATGAAAAATTAAATAGGAGAGAGAATGAGTGGGATGAATAATGATTTGATTGGTGTTGTGAGTGTAAATGTAAAATAGTAGAGAGAATGAGTGGAAAAAATAGTAAAAATTCTCTTTCATTTTAGACAGTCTCCATTAGATTGGGACGGATCAAAAAGGAAATAAATCTCCATTGGCCTAGGACGGAGGGAGTATATACTTAAGGATTAGTAGGGGTGTGCACGGGCCTAAAGCCCGCGGGCTTTGGCAAAGCCCGGTATGAGCCCATTTAGTTGCGGGCTTCAATTTCAAGAGCCCAACATAACGAGCTTCATGCGGGCTTAAATTAACGGGCTTTTGTGGGCTTTAAACGGGCATTGAGCGGGATCGGGCTTGACGGGCTTACAAATTAGATGTTGTATTTTGAAAATTTTATATCTTTTACAGTTTGGACTTTAAATTATTTTCAGCCCATCAATCCATTACCACTTTATCATTTTGTCATAGAGTTTTTGGAGCCCAATTATTCAAGATCAAAAGAACTGTCATACAAAAGAATTGTCATATAAATTATTTTCAGCCCATCAATCCATAACGAATAAAAAAAAATTCAAGTTGTAATCAACTGATGAAAGAAGTTAATGAGTTTTGAGTCTTTTGGCTTTGTAAGTGTTAAATTTATTATATATATAAATTACAGAACGACGTAGTTTTGAAAGAGACGGGCCGCCGGACCGGGCCCTAACGGGCGTAGAACAATAAGAGCTCGATCTTAGCCCGAGACAGCGGGTCTTCAAGCTGTCAAGCCCAGCAGGGTTGAAAACATTGCGGGCGCGAGTCTTGTGAGCCGGGTTTTTGCGAGCTTTACGGGCCGATGGACGAGCTTGGACACTTTTAGATTAGTATTAAAAATCGTATACAGAGAAAGATAGCAAGAAAAACTTAAAAGACATGATAAGCTTGAAACTTTATCAATTTTCAGATGTATTTAACTTTCCGACTATCCTCCAAAACACTCATAATTCTTCCTAAAAAAATTCAAATGCCGATACGAAAAGCGCGCTAGAAAATAGATTAATAAAGTTTTCCAATGATATATAGCTTGTATTGTTTGACTATGTCGCTTGAGAGATAAGTTCTATTGAAGATGACTGAGTTTGTTGAGTATGTCAAATACATAGCATTTAGATGCCGCGTCAAATTCCCCAAGTTGAAGAAAATTCGTCCATGAATTTTGAGCAGCATATCAAATTTGAAACATTCCTTAGTATGAGACAAAATGTGAATATTTGAAGTTCAACATCCATCCAATCTGTTCAACAAGTTAAACAAGTAGCGAGAAATTGATTGATAATGAGTTTTGTTACAAAGCAAGAAAGTGAAACATTTGCATGGATTAATCCCAACTTGAATGGATTAATTTAAGTAGTTAAACTGGATTCTTTAAATATAAAGGAAGTCAAACACTTATAAAAGTCTTATACCCATTGTTTGATCGGAAGTCAATTGGCAAAGTCATACTCCCTCCTCCGTCTCGATTTAGTTTTCTTAGTTTTCTAATTTTGACTTGAGACGAAAATTGAGAATTTTAAACCGGAATTGAGTGGGAAAGTCTTGTATTATAGTTCCAATATACTCCCTTTGACCCACTCGATTTATGATTTTCTCTTACGGCAGGATATTAACAATACTATTATAATAAGAGAAGAAAGAATGAGCGTAAAAGGTGTTTCGAGTATGATAAGTAAAATAGGAGAGAGAATGAATGAGAAAAATAGTAAGTGAATTGTTGTTGTAAGTATGATATGTGAATCTTATTGAAATAAAAATAATATAAATTTTTAATTTTGAAACGTTTTAAGCCGAGTGACACACGAAACTAAACTTAAAACCTAAAACCGCAGAGTACATTCGCATGGTGGTGGACGGAGCACAATACCAATCTTCTTGTGTGGTTCGGTAGTCTTGATTTAACGTCGGTTAAGTCCATTTAGTTGTGTGATTAGCCTTTTCCTTTTTGGGTGCCGTTAAATCCTTAATTCATGGTGAAATTGCGGAGGCTTAGGCGGAGTAAATAGCATCGCAAGTAGATCTGTATTTGTGTGCGTTGTTTTTGGTACTACTCTTTGAAATTGTTGTCCTCGAAGAAATTTGCCGTATTTGAAATCGCACAAGTAGCAGGCAATAATTTCTATTGGGAGAGTATTAAGTAGGCGACTCGATCTACTCGAAAAGTGTTTTTACTTTCTCTTTATTTTCTTGTTGTCACAATATATGTTAATTGCTTAGACTGCATGTTGTTGATTTATCGCAATTATATTGATTAATACATAATTGCTCTTAGTGATTATTTGTTTCATTGTTGCTTAATTTATATTTCAACATTTATAGATTATTTGTAATATCCCTTTAAGCTTAGAAATACTAAATATACTTAAAGATTAGTCTAGCAATTATTATGAAGAGATAATATAGCATGAAAAACTTAAAAGACGTGATAAGCACGAAGACTTGACCAATTTTCGAATTTATTGGCTTTTAGACTATCTTTCACTAAAAGACATGTTGTTGGTTTATCGCAATTATATTGATTAATACATAATTGCCCTTAGCAATTATTATGCAGAGATAATATAGCATGAAAAAACTTAAAAGACACGTAATTAATGAACGACTTGGTCATAAAAGTTACTAGATTGACTCCCGTGCGATGCACGGGGCATTACTGTATATTCAAAAGACAAAAATTGAACTAAAAAAAATAAAAAAAATAATTTGTTTATACATTATGAAATAATTTCTTAAAGACTACATTGTCAATACATAAAAATTAGAAAATAATAAAATAGTAATAAAACAAAAATCATTAGAAATATGCATTTCTCCATATTCAATTCTATAATATTTGATCATTTAAAAAAGTAAATAAAACACACGAATCACATACGAACTAAGTTATTGAAATTAGTAAAGAAATGTGAAGATTGGAAATATAGTTAAAAAAAGATGATATTTTATTTCTTTTTGATAAACATAATTTTTTAAATAAAAACATAACATTTGTTCATACCAAAAGAATAGTACAATTATCGAATAAAAATTAATGTCATTCTTTTTCAAATGAAAACTTTCCATTAAGTCATGCTCGTACATCTAAAAAATTATGGCATATTTATTTACATTAACTCATTATGAACATAATTATGATATTTATTTTCAATGTAACTTATTTAATTTTTAGGAGAAAATTAAAAATCCTAAAAATACTAACAATTTCGTTTAATGAAAAGAAATTTCCCCAAACCCCCCACTTCCTAATCAAACCCAACCCACTTCTTCCTCTCTCTCTTTTAAAATACAAATTTATACTACCGTTATTTCTTATAATATTGACATACACTTCAATCAAAATTTTAAAAATGATGACCATCTTTGCCGATATTCGTCTTTATAAATACACAATATTTTGAGACAAATAGAAAGATCGACAAATTTATTAATACAATATTTTGATGACCATCTTTTACGTTATTTCATAATGTAATTTTTATCAAACACAATTTTTTGAATTATCATTTATAATTAAAATAATTACTTCACACTTCATTAATTTGCACTTAAAAGAAATTGAAAAATTAGTAAAGAATAATTAACAAATTTATATTTAAACAAAGGAATTTTTTTTCTTTTTTCAAATCAAATGAAAGAAGTCTCTACTTAAAGAGAAAAAAATTAACAAATTTCGGTTTATCCGGTTAAAACGGTTAACTATAGCCCTTTTTTTTTTCAAATTAGTCCTTTTAATGAATTTTTTAACAATTTCCTTAAACTATTTATAAAAAAATTCCGTAGTCACAACCAAGACAAATGCCAAGGCCACGGCAATGGCCGGCCATGCCAAAAATGTAGCCCAAGTATGGTATAAATTGCTCATCATCAGCCTCTTTTATAGCCAATGCTTTTGGTTTTTTTGGTTTTCTTTCAATGTGGGATAACATCCCAAGGGAGGCGGCAAGGCCACACTGCCAAGGCCATGGCCGAGCCAAAGCAAGGCCAAGGCCAAGGGCGAGGCACAAGCCTTTCATTACTTTTGATTCATTTCGATGTGGGATAACTCCCAAGGCCACATGGCCAAGGCCGAGCCAAAGCAAGGCCACGGCCATCCAAGGCAAGGTCACGGCCGAGCCAAGCCGAAGGCCCAAGTCCAATTTCTATTTTTTTATTTTTTTACAAATAAATAATATCTTAATATTAGATTTTTTATTTGTATAAAAAATATATTTTTTTGACAAATAATAAAAATAAGTGGGCAATATTGTTTGGATTTATATATAAATTTATAAAATATTTTGACAAATTTTAAATTATTATTTTGAAATATTTATTTTGACAAATAAATAGCATCTTGATATACCCTCCTATCCAAAATAAATATTTTGTTAACAATTTAAAATTATTACACTCTCCTTTTCAAAATAAATATTAAGATAATTTTGTTTATACATATTCACAACCATTTCAACTCATCATCCTATACCCCATCACTTTTATTTTATATTATATTCTTTTTTTAATTATTATTATTATTATTATTATTATTATTATTATCATTTATAATTAAAAAATTTACTTCACACTTAACTAATTTTGACTGAAAAGAAATTAAAAAAACAGGAAAGGATAATTAACAAATTTATATTTAAAATAGGGGATTATTTTTCTTTGTCCAAATGAAATGAAAGAAGTCTCTATTTAAAGAGAAAAAAAATTTATGGATTTAGTTGAAAAAATGAAATTAAAAAAATAATAAATTTTAAAAATAGATTTTTTTTTTTTATCATTTATAATTAAAAAAATCACTTCACACTTCATTAATTTGCACAAAAAAGAAATTGAAAAATTAGTATTGGATAATTAAAAATTTTATATTTAAAAACCTTTTTTTTTTCAAATTAGCCCTTTTAATGGAATTTTTAACAAATTCGGTTAACTTGTCTTTGAAAAATTCTTAGTCACAGCCAAGGCAAAGGCCTCGACCACGGCCGGCCACTTACACGGCCACCAGCTTCAATGGCCCATAATGCCAAGCCCACTAATTATATATAAGCATGAACCACCCAAATTCGTCCACCCAAATTCAAATCCCTCGTTCTTTCTCTACGTCCTAACCCCCGAATAGACTATAATTATTGATGTTGTTTAGTAGGTTGTGCTCGATCAAGATTTCACGAGAGAAGGAGGGTAGAAATGAAGGGAGGGGTAGAATGGTCATTTTTTATCTTATAATGGAGAGCGCACTCGTCCTTTACTATCTCAAATTCCTTTTGTTAGATTTGGTTTAACTCCTTTGACAAATACAGAATATGTTAATTTCCTAATGGTATTAGTCATGTGATAGAGATTTGTTAAATATTTGACGATTATATTAACGAAGTAAGAACATTACAAATATTATGTACTAGAGTGAGGACATTGTAAAAATATTAAATTAGTGAGCACTTTTGAAAAAGGCACAAAGTTAAGTGATCAAAGTAGTAGTTTGGCCTTCTATAGTATTATCATACGTATATAATGTCCTTGATAATTCAATGTGTATATAATGTCCTTGATAATTCAATGTATATATATACTTCCTCTTTCTCATGCAAGATTTTCTTTTTGTAATTTGGATTTATTACAAAAAAACTCACCCAAAAAGATGGTATTTATAAAAAAAAATAAAAATATGTAAGATAGAAAATTACAAAAAAAACTACTTTTTTATAACTGATAATTGAAATTATCACTTGTTTGAACAACTGATAACTAAAATTATCAGTTGTTTGATCAAAACTGATAAAAAAATCATTTTTTTTTGTAATTTCGAACTTATGTGTTTTTTTTTTTTTTTAATTTCCATCTTTTTAAAGTAGTTTTTTTTTTTTTTTTTTTTTTTTTTTGTAAATGCCTCTTGTAATTTTAGGTGTCTCATATAAGATTTTTCTTTTTCAAAATGGCAAATAATCATTACTATTTTTCCCATTAATTCTCTCTCTCACTTTATTTTTATACTCACAACATTAATCAACTTATTATTCCTCCCAATCATTTTTTCTGCTACATCACTTTATACTCAAAACACTTACAACATTTACACTTTTTTTTAATATCTGTGCAAAAATCTAAAAGGAAATCTTATACGGGACGGAAGGAGTATATACTAAAGTGGATGATAATATTTGACGAATTTCGTTAAAAAATCAGTTAAAATACAAGTGACTTGCACGTGATTGACGAATTAGATTAATTTGCTATGGGTTTTAGTTCGGGGCAGGTTAAATGCAGATAATTAAACTTAAAGTTAAAATATAAATTTTGAATAATCAAAATTTAAAATAAAATAACTAATATATTAAAATTTCGATTATAATTATTTTTAATTATAAATAAATAAATCATTTTCTTTCAAGAAATAAAAATAAAAATAAGTAAATGCTTTTTTAATAAAATTTTCAAGACAAGTAATTATATTTTTATAATAGTTTACCATAATAATTATTAACTATTAATTATTTATTGTTTAAGAATATTCATCCTTATTTACAAACCATTTTTTTTTCAAATTAATTAATTTTTCAAATCCGAATACATTTAAACTAAATATCTCATGTAGCTAAAATCTCCACCCCGACCACCCACCCACCCCCCCCAACCTTTATATCCGCCCTCGCCGGCTTCTAAGGCACAACGGCGACGTGGTTTCTTGAAGTGAGTTTGCTTGAATTTTCTTTTTCGATGGATTTTTTGATGAAATCTGCAATACGGGTGATTAATTTTTTGGAAACAGGGGTTACAGATCTTGATGATGACTTAGTTACTTCCACCACTGTCGTGACCTTTCCATCGCCGCCGCCACGAAGTTAGAACATTACAATAGAACATTACAAAAATTAAGTACTAAAGTGAGGACATTGTAAAAAATATTAGGTGAGCACATTTTAAAAAGGCACAATATTAAGTGAGCAAATAGTAGTTTGGCCTTGTATAGTATTAGCATATGTATATCTTAAAGTCTGAGGTTCCACCTTAAAATCAATTTATAAAGGAGCAATACGCCTGCGATCTTTATATATTATAGGCAAGGTTTGTTAATTCTCAATGTGATAATATCTCTAACACGCCTCACGTGTAGCGGGCTTTGCCAAAGCTTACAACGTGGACTTATCAATCGGGTGGCGCGAGTAACATCGTGGCCGTCGGCTCGCACGTGTAAAGAACTCCGCTTCCGATACCATCTTAAAGTCTGAGGTTCCACCTTAAAACCAATTGGTGATAAGGGGAGTGGCCCAGGATCTTTATATATTATAGGCAAGGTTTGTTAATTCACAATGTGGGATAATATCTCTAACAGTATATACTGTCCTTGATAATTCAATGTACATATATACTTCCTCTTTTTCGTGTAAGATTTTCTTTTTGTAATGTTTTTCTTTTTCAAAATGACAAAAATCATTACTATTTTTTCCACTCGTTCTCTTTTCTACTTTACTTTTATACTCAAAATATTAATCAGCTTATTATTCCTTCTAATCATTCTCTCTACTACCTCACTTTATACTAACAACATTTACACTTTTTCTTAATTTCCGTTCAAAAATCTAAAAGGAAATCTTATACGGGTCAGAGTGAGTAAATGCTAAAGTGGATCATAATATTTGACGGATGTCGTTAAAAAAATCAGTTAAAATAGATGTTAATTGCACGTGTGATTGACGAATTAGATTAATTTTCCATGGGTTTTAGTTCGGGACGGGTTAAATGCAGATAATTCAACTTAAAGTAAAAAATATAAAATTTTAAATAATCAAAATTTAAAATAAAATTACTAATATATTAAAATTTCGATTATAATTATTTTTAAATATAAATAAATAATTTATAATATTTTAAAAAAATAAATAAATACTTTTTAATACAATTTTTAAGACAAGTAATTATATTTTTATAATAGTTTACCATAATAATTATTAACCATTAACTTTTTTATTTTTTAAGAATATTCATCATTTTTACAAACCATTTTTTTTTCAAATCATATAATTTTTCTAATCCAAATACATTTAAACTAAATATCTCATGTAGCTAAATTTGCCATTTTGGGCATCCCAATCGACTTAGCACGTCCTAAAATGATAAATTTATATCATTTTTGTATTCAATGGACCCAGTTGCATACTTACAACAACAATTTTCTTACTATTCATCTCACTAATTTTCTCTCTTATTTTACTTTTCATACTCATAACAACTCCTGCACTCATTCTCTCTTCTCTTATTATAATTGTTTTTTTTTAATTCTCGAGTCGGGAGAAAAAATTCTAAGATGGGTGGGACGTATAGATTATTTATTAATTTTCCTTCTCTTCATTTAATAAAAACTGCATCTAACCCCTTAACAAGTAACACCCATTTCAAATTGATCAATTCATTAATTATATGCAAGTTACATGTGAATTAACAGATTTTTCTAACGAAATCAGTTAAAAATTTCTATTTTACAAACAAAGTGACAAGTGAGGTTCTATTTCACTAAATTTTGAACGTCAGGCCCCAAACAAGTATCACTGATATCACTACATGAACGTTATACCCTATTTTATAATTTGTCGTTTTTTTTTTTTTGTTTTTTTTTTCCTATTTGAGGAATCTTGGAGCATTTTGCATATCCCAGCAAATCCGGCTTCAATGAATCTAACACATGTTAAATATTGTAGAGAAGGATCAATTTTCGAAAAGTAATTAATAAGGATATGATATGTTGAGATTAAAGTGGGAGGTTGATCTTTAAGGATCCCTGCCTATCTAATAGTGGCAATGCTTTGATTTTGTTAGATATTAAAGAAAAGATTCTCTTTCTAATCTAATACGGAATATTAATTCTAATAATTAATTAAATTAAATTTTGATCAAATATTATTTTGGAAAAATTCCCATAGGGTACTCCTGCCCATATTTTATTCATTTTAAAGAAAATATTTTTGTAAATTTCAAATAAAAAGTTCTATCCAAATTATAATTTCTCAGACACCACTAGACTCCCCCTCTCCCCCACGTCATTTTATTCCTCTCTCTTTCTCCATCTAAACACACTCACACACAAACTCATTCTTCGAACTATCTCCGGCGACGGTGACGGCGACCTCTGGCGACGTTTTCCTCTCTCACTTTGCCTTTTTCTCTTCTCCATATCCTCTCTTCCTTTTTTCGGCGCTGGCGCCTCACCTCCATCTCTGGTGGATCCATATTCTCGGGCACCGGCAAACAGTGCTACATAACCCTAAAATTCTCTCTCCTCCCAATCTTATCTGGCGACGCCTTACTTCCTCCCTTCCACCAAAGCCACCTGCGCCTTCCTGCCATCTCCCTCAAATCCCCCCATTCACGACACACACACACGCAAAACCCTAACCCCCGTCACTCTTCCGATCGTCAGCACGATCTCCCTGCCAAATCATCGGCTTCTATGGCCATCCTCTGCGTACGTTGACCAAGTTCGGAATTCCGAAGCTCCATTGCAACATGTTCGGCGTCCTTCGATCTACCAGATTTGGCCATCTGCTTTGTCCGCCACATAGCAACATTCATAGTTTGTTTGACATTTTTTTTTGTAAATAACTATATTCAATTAATATATTTAAGAAGAAATTGGAAATGGTCAAAGTATTATTTTTGGCTCTTTGCTCTGTCCGGCCACATTGAAACAAAGTACTATCTCATGTGGACACAATGAGGGAAAGGGGTTTATAAGAGGCAAAATGTTCTTATAATTCAATTATAAAAGGTGATTTGGTCTTATAATTAAGATATAAGAGTTGTAATGTGTAAATTATGAGATTAATTCATTGTTATGAAATTTTTAAATTTTTTGGTTGATAAAAATTGTCTTATAAGTCAATTATAAAAGATAAAGTAGTTAAAAAAATCAAGTTGATTTTATAATTCAGCTATATGAATTGTAATGTGTAAATTATGAGATTAATTCGTTGTTATTATTAAAAATTTTAATTTTTTTATTGAAAAAAATTGTCTTATAAGTCAATATAAAAGATAAATTAGTCTTATAAGTCACTTATAAAAGATAAATTAGTCTTATAAATCAGTTATAAAAGTTAATTGTTGTTTAACCGAATATGAGAGTTAACATTAATAAAATATTAAATTTTTTATTTTATTTTTGTGAAAAATATGAAAAAAAGTTACTCTTAAACTTTAATTATAAGAGGCGAACTGATATTATATGTTAGTTATAAAAACGGACTGAGATTTTGGATAGGATGGCATTTCAATCTTTTGTTAACGAGCAGTGTTTTTGGTATTTTGAATCTGGTGTATATTGCATTGGATTTAAATATCAACTAAGGAGTCCTATAGGAAGTGGCCCTATTATTTTTTAATAAACCTATTAAAAACATCTAATTATTATTAAAACAAACAATCACCTCCATGTCTATCAAGCTTTCCTCCACTTTGTATGTCATGACTTTGAATCGATTGTAGTAACTTAGAGTTGTTTCATTCTTTCCTTGCTCAATGTTAGCAAGGTCAGTCAATCTTTTCTTCCTTTTCCCTGCTGTGGCAAAGTGATACATGAACCTCCTCCTTATTATTTTACAGCTATCGATGCTTCCCTTCTTTTGCTCATGGAACCAAGACAAATCTGTTCCGGAGAAGGTACTCGCAAAAGTCTTGAAGAGAATGTCATCTGCCTTGGTGAGAAGGGCCATGGTGGATTCAAAACTTTGCACATGGTCCCGTGCATCGGTGGTTCCCGCATATTTTTCAAAACTTGGAATTTTAAGGGCAGCATTGGGAAGTAGATCATTAATTCGCTGGGAAAAAGTAGGGGTGTGCTCGGTACGAGTTGGCTCGGTTTTAGGCTAAAACCGTTACCGAACCAAAAGTATTCGGTTTCTAATTTTAACAAACCACCACCACTCGATTTTAGCTCGGTTCGGTCTAGTCGATTTTCGGCTTCGGTAAGTGTCGGTTCGGTAATATTCGATCTTAACACCTTTACTTTATATGGCCGCTGAGCTCAGGCGAAACTTGGGCCAAAAATAAACATTTTTGCATCATACTTTGCACCAAAACAAACTTCAAAGTTAAAACGTCCATTGAATTGCTTGAAAAGAAGAAATAATAGAACTCCTGCTGCATGGCAAAAAATAAATGTCCTCGTCAACGGCTTCCTCATTCTCATGTTATTATTTAGGAGTGGGAACGTGGGGTATATGGAAACTGAATAGATGAAAAACTATAGTAAATATTAGGAATATTTATTATTTAGAAGAATATCGGTAGGGTTCGGTGTGAGTAATCGGCATAAAATCCTGTATCCCAAACCGAGCCGCTAGATTCGATTTTCCAATATTTCATAAACCGTCCCTACCCAATCAACCATTGGTACGGTTTATCGGCGTCGATTTTGTTTGGTTTTATTCGGTTTTTTCGATTTTTCTGCTCACCTCTAGGAGAAAGGACGGGTGAAACTGGTATCATCATCGTCCACTTTCTTTCTCCCCATTTTCATCTCATTTAATCTCTTTTTTCAAGAGTAATAACTCTCTGCCATCGATCCCTGAGGTGAAATGAGAGCTATGGTGGGTCCTTTATTTTTTTGTGTAGCCATTCACTCTACTAAGTTTCTCACGCTCTTGGTGATTCTCCCCATGCCCGTATGGTATTATGTCCATTCTAGGTGCCAATTCAGGATGAGGAGGTGATCTGTAACGAGTAGGGCTCCTTGGCCGAGGAGGGCTTCTAGGACGATGAGGTCTCCTAGGCCGAGGAGGGGGTATTACGACGAGGATGGGTTTTATGCCTTGCATGACTGAGCCTTGCTCGTAAGTCAGCAGAATTAATCTTCTGCTCCCTTTGTTGGTTCAAGTGACTTCTCAAATCTACCTCGTTTCTTATGTTTTCATTCCCATGTGTCTTATGACGAGAAGGGACATCTTGGGGGTTTTGCCTGAATCTAACAGAGATGCCAAGGTGAGGGAAATGTTGACCACGAGGAAGATTTTCTTTATTTCCCTGACTACCATGCCTGTCAACCTGACTCTGCTCTACAAGGGAATTTTCAGTCCTCGTAGGCCTCATAAATTCAGCCAGAAAATATTTAGGATCTAATTATAGCAAGGCATTTTGGGTTTTATAAATGGGTTGCAAAGTTTTCATCTTTTGATGCAATAGAGCTCTGCGATCAACCTGTGGGGGGAGGGGGGGAAGCCCCAGTTTTTCCCTGGGCAGTATTTCTCGTCGTCTGCCTACCGGCAGGCCTTTCTCGACGCCGACGACGAGTAGGATTCGTCTGCACTATCCCAGTTATCGACTGTCCCCTAGAACGTAGATTCATTCCTAGGGGCGGCAGTCCATCAATCAGCGGTGGTGGAGGAGGCAGTTCCCAATTGACAAGAGGAAAAACAGTCCCTGTGTTGCCATGAATCTCTTCCACAAGAGCATTATCATGTTCAGGAGTAACACTAGCAGTATGTCCGTCTTCCATTAGGATTAGGAGAGTCGAACAAGAATTTTTCAAGCTATTCAACTGGTATTTCAAATGGTTTCCCGTTAATAGAACCAAACTGATGATGCCAAAAATGTTCGGATCAGCCCAAATCCAGCGGCAGGTTGTATCTTGGATGATTGAATAGACTGAAAAATAAGAACAAACACGTAAACTAAGCCGGGGATTCACCGGAGAATGCCCTCCGGCGTGATAGTAAGTATTTGTGTTTAGAAAGAGAGAAATCAATTGATAAAAGTTTAGAGTCAAAAGATGTGTTATCAAAATAATGTGAACTATGACTTGTATTTATAGGCATAGCATTGTATAATTCGTATAGAATAGGGATTCGGGTGAGAGTAGGTTATAATCCTAAAGGGATTATAACTGCTCACATTCATTATTTGAGTAGGATTAGATTAGTAGTAATCTGCACATGCGCATTGCAGGCGAGGTTCTCATCATACACTGCTTGGTCGACCTGAATTGAGCCGAGGAAGAGATTTGTAAAGGTGGGGAAGTCCATTTCCTTCTTGAATGATTACCAAGGAGAAGCTTCCTCGTCTTCTTGATATGGCCTAGGTCGGCCATAAAGGATGCCTTGCTCGACATATGGTAATGTGCCTTGTCGGCACGTATAGGTTTAGTGGATTAGTCATAATTCGCTTTACTATGCCTAAGTCGAATTAGTGGGAATGACGAGTAGGCGTGACGAGAAAAAGTAGGAAAAGCCCACTCTCTTTATCGTATTTGAGACTTGAATGAATTATATTTTGGGCCCAATACATTGCGCTTTGGCCAATCGTACCCCATGTTTGTTTTTCGATTTATACCGTTTAATTTTTATTCTATGCAGGTAATTAAGCATCTTTTCTGCTCCCTAGACAACAATAAGTGTAAGATGTTTGACAATATATGAAAAAGGATACCTAAATAAAGGTCAAACAAAGATCTCCCAACTTCTTAAATTGGTTATACCAAAATATTCAAAACAAGATCTATAGGGAACAAAATCTTCTCCATGGTTGACAAGAAAACAAGAACATAAATTCCCTTTACCAACTTGTTCATCAATTTGCTCCAACTTTAACACTAATATAATCAGAGTCATTTCATTAAGTGGAAGAATTTGCCTTTATTAGCTCAAAATTCCCATGTGGAGAATTATAAGTGCTGTTTAGGGCTATAAATGTTGTGGCAAATTTAATTGTTCCACCTGTATTGTGAAAATTTAAGCCGATCCATGTGACAAATGATACATTTGTCACATTTTTTACATCCTTGTCCTTTTTTGATAGGCTAACTTATTTCCAATCACCGTCTCATTTGCATCTTCTATCGGACTTGATAGGCCCAATCCAGGGCGGATTATAATGTAAAATTGAAAATTTTATATGAAAGGGTCTAAACCCGAAAAGGATTGGGCCGGATCAGGCTAAGCCTGGACCACACGGGATCGACAATTCGGGACGGGATGGGCTTAGACAGCCCATTTTGACATCTCTAACTCACTTTGCATCGATTTCACGACCAGAAATCTAACCTTTTCTAAAGGTATGATTGGACCATAATATACATCCTAATCCTAATGAATTATAAACTGAATCTGGGCCTAGAACTCAATTGTGTTGACGTTGTAATCTAAACCCAATTAAGTAGGCCCTTTTATTTTTTGCTGTCCAGGTCTTTGGGCTAAGGAGTCCATAATAAAGAATACAAGCAGGTTAGTATGTTAGTATGATTGAATAATAAATTAATGATTATTGGAATATACAACCACAATATCTAATTAAATAATGGCAAATCGTTTTGTATCCAAATTTTGTGAGTTTTTTTTTTGCCCAATATTATTCATGTTTAAAAAACAGTATTTTCCTTTATTATGACAAAATTCCGCAATTTTCTAATTTAAAAAGATAAAAATATTACTTCATTCTTTTGTCCCAAATTGAATGAGTTATAAAATTTTCCTTAATTTTTTTGTCTACCATTTTATTTTGAGTTGGTCTTATAAAAAACTAGTTTTTTCTTAAGATAAGGAAAAACGTGTTTTCAAAATAAACGGTGACAATTTTGTAATTACTGGCAACCATGTTCAAAATAAACGGTGGCATTTTCGTAATTAATGGTTCCCCCGTTTATGCCAGTTCCTGTTTAACAAACCCAGATAAAGTGCCGGTGCATATGTAACAAAGTGCCAAAAAAGTGCCAGCAAGTTTAACAAAGTGCCAGTGTAAACTGAAACTGGCACTTTTTACACGGGCACTTTTAAATACATAAACTGGCACTCTTCACACTGGCACTCTGTTACACTAACACTGGCACTTTGTTACACTAATATTTTTGCTGGCTCTCAAAAATACAAGCACTGGCATTCAAAAATACATGAACTGGCATTTGAAAACACATTTACTGGCACTCAAAAATGCATATACTGGCACTCAAAAATACTGATAATTATTTTTACTGATATTCAAAAAACATGAACTGGCATTCAAAAAAACATAGACTGGCATTCAAAATTACAAGAACTGGCATTCAAAAATACATTGACACTCGCCACACACTTACTGACACTCTATTATACACTAACTGGCACTCCAAAATACATGGACTGGCACTCCAAAACACATACACTGGCATCTAATTACCCAGTCCACCAATACATCAAATTCTCAAACTAGTACTCAAATACTTATAAACTGGCATTAATTTACACTAAAACTGGCACATAAAATCTCTCACACTGGCACGTAAATAACACGGCAAATCAACTCTCTCTCACTAAACGCAAATCACTCTCTCTCTCTAAACGCAAATGACCCTTCTCTCTCTATTCGTTAATCTCGGTTGAAGAAGACGGCAATTGCAATTGTAACCTTCTCTCTCTATTCGTTAATCCCTCCCTGCATCTCAGGAATTTTCGTCGCGTCACCAACTCCGGCGTATGGCCGAGCTTGACTTCATAATTTGTTGTCGTCTTCATCAACTCCGGCGAGCCTCCAGGGTCATCGTCTCCTACATTCGACTCAACACAAATTCGCGATTTAGGGTTCAATTTGGGGAAAACCTAAAATAGTAATTGATGTGAGTTTTGCCGATTGATTGGGATGGAATTGGGTGAAGGTTTGGCCGAAGAAGGGAGGATTGATGTTGGTGAAGGAGGCCGCAGTTGATGAAGGTTAGGTTAGGGAGGAGATCGGGCCGGCAATGGAGGGAGCGGTGTCTGTGTGTGAGCCTCCGTCCGTTGTGTGTGAGCCTCCGTCCGTTCCGTTGAAGGGAAAACACGTTTTTTCATAAGCTTAGAAAAAAATGCGTTTTTTATGAGTATTTGGCTTTTATTTTATGATTTATTGCATATCATCAAAATTAATTTTTTTTAAATGAATAACAAAATTAATTATATATTTTTTAACTAAAAATCAATAATTTTTTGACCTTAAATACTTTCACAATGGAGGGGGAAGGGGTAAATCTATACTATAGTATATTAAAGTTGGCGAAAATCATTTAGGGTGTGACACATCAGCTTATTTTTGATAAATCTTGCCTCTTTGTTGTCCACGTCATTTTCGTTAAAAATTTCGGCCGACTTTTGATTTTCGACTATTCAGTTAATAATAACGTTCAATCACATTAGGTATGAGAAGGGGTATCTTAAATGATTGAATAAAATTCCTCAACAAATAATGTTAAGTATATAGGTTCATTCAATAACATAGATAAATAAATGCTTAGTGTATCTATTACAGATACTATACCAGTTACACTATGTTAAGTAATATGGACAATTAGAACTTGAGATGACAATACGAATACAGTCATGAACATTAATTCTGGAATAAGAAAGGGTGTATACATATATTACGAAAGAGAAGAACTTATTAAGTACACATTGATTATACATATTGATATTACAAATATCAGATAAATGTTTCTAATATATTCGATGATATATAATGTCTCTTAAACAACTACATAATACCATCGTCATATCATACTCACTCTGAAAACTTCACTAATAATAGGTAGCAAAAATTCATGTCTTGATATTTATTTCATAGAATCTGAATAATCATGAACTGAAAACATGTAAACTGAAAAGATACTCATTAATACGTGTACATGCTCATTTCATATTTCAACTGAAAAAATACTCATTAATCTATCTTCATGCTCATTTCATATTCCAAGTAAATTGTAGCTCCTGTATTAATAATCATAGTTACAGTGTTGCATTTCTTTGCAGCTGGATTATTTTGAATTGCATATCTTTGGTAATATTGCTTGCTCATGTTCATCTGTAACAAAGTTAAATTAGTCTTGTTGTTTTCACGAGGGAACGTACCTTCACTTTTTACCTGTATAATTCTTGACAATATAAATATTGATTTATTTGTAGAAATATATTATCCTCATGGCTCCACAACCGATATTCATTCACCAGTTTCAGAGAGGCAGGTGCGAGAGAAAGTTCATTGTGCGTGTGTCCCATATTTGGAGGTCCTACAATACAAAGAAATCACGGGAATTGATGAGTATGGATTTTGTTGCAATTGATGAGAAGGATATACATTCTCCTTTTATTCAGTTATGTTGCATATATTTATCTTTGGTTTTCTAATGGTTTATGAAAGTAATCTTTCCATTTTCATTTGTCACAGGGGGATGCCATTCACTGCTCTATAAGAAGTAGATTTATACCATATTTTCATGGTTTGCTTACCCAGGGATCTTTCTACGGTATTAAGAATTTCACAATTGAATCAACCAGGCCACAATATCGTGTTATACATCGGCAATTATATGTTCTTCTAGATGCTTCAACATTTATACAGGAGATCATTAGGGATCTCCCTGATATTCCTAGGCATAAATTTGTCATTGTCCCCTATGACATGCTCATGACTACAAGTGACGATAAGAAGAATCTTTGTGGTAAATTTATTTTTCTATTAATATTTTCCCACTGTTTAAATCTTATTAAGTATTTTGTGGTACATTTATTTTCTATTAATATTTTCCCACTGTTTAATCCTTATAAAATATTTAATTTTTTCCTTCCATAGACATTATAGGGTATGTGGTTGGTGTATCCGAGGTTGGTGAACATATGAGCAATTATGAAGCTGTGTCAATGCAATATATTGATCTTCAGGATATTAGATTTTTAATTACTTTTCTTAATAAAACAAATTCTATTTTTGAAATTCATGTGATATCTTTTTTATCCTGTCTCTTAATTTTTTTATTTTTGCAGTGAAAATACCTTGAGATTGACAATTTGGGGGGATGAAATTATCAGGTTGGCTCGCCCTATTGGGGAAAGTGAACAACGTGTCTGGGTCATAACTTCAACTATTCCGAAGATTGATCGAAGTGGTTTGTTTATATTCTTTCTATCTATATTTTAATCTATCTGCTCTGTACATGTGTCCTCATTAATTTTTTTCTTATTTATTTATTTATTTATGTTTAGGGAATTTATGTGTGTCCTCAAGCAGTGCCACATGTTTTTATAATGAAATTACAGTGTCTGAGATTAAGGAATTCATTAACATGTAAGTTTTCTCCCCCTTTTAATCTTCTAATATCAACATGGGTTTATCCTCTGAGATTGATTCTGCTACATTTCAAAGGAAGAATACGATTCAAAAAAGATGATGATCAAGGAAGTCAATGAGCTCCTTCTGAATTGTGAGACAATGGTATGTTATGTAAGTGAAATACATAAATAATTTATATATATATACATGTTTTTAAATTAACATACCTTTACTCTGGCAGAAATATCCTCTGTATGTTTATGCAAGCTTGAGCAGCATCAATGAGGTCAATGGATGAAAATACAACTCCTGCACGAGTTGTCCGAGAAAGGTTAAGTTCAATGGGGCCAAGTTCAATTGCAAGGCATGTGACAAAGATAAATTGTATCAATTGATCAGGTAACTTTTTTGGTGAAATGCAGTGAGCAATAAATAAAGTTTCTGTATATCAATGTAAATATGTCAATGTTGTTTTGAGTTTGTAGGTATCGTCTCGAGGCTGTTTTGAATGATGGTCGTGATTCTTTGAAATGTGTTCTTTTTGATCGTGAGGTTGAGAAACTTATCAATATCAAGGCAAGTGACTTAGCTAATTTAGTTGATGAGGTTATTAGCATTAACATTTATCAGCATTAATATAATATTCATTAATATAGTTTACTTGGTTAATAAAACTTATTTTGACCTCTTTCAGGAAGGGTATGGAGAGCCACTTCCAAGGTAAATCCGTCAGGTGATAGGGAAATGTTATGTTTTTCAGCTGAAATTTAACGAGATGAGCAGGGGAACTATGAATGAAAATTTTACTGTGAAAAAATTATTTTTTGAAAGTGAAATTCGTCTTCCTTCTGATGATAAGGTAAAAATTTCACATTGGATGAGGGTTAATTTTTAATAGAGTTGTGCCAGATTAAATTAATGTATTACCTTATTTATATTCATGCAGGGTTGTGAAATTGTCCCCAAGACAACTTCATCCTCATCTTCGTCGTCTTCCAAAAAAATTGATGTGAAAACACCTTCTCTTAGTGAAAAAAGATCTGCTCTGCAGATAAGGTTCATTTGTATTATTGCATACATAAATAATTATATGTTATAAGTCTACTATGATATCATGAATTTAACTGTGCTTTCTATATTTCAGTGAAGAAAGATTGGATAAAACTAAGATACATTCAAACATCCAAATCGAGAAAGGAAAGGAAGGTCAGGAAGCTAAGAAAGTTAAAAGAGGATTGGAGTTCAAGTAATTGTTAATGGTTTTGTGTGTTTGAAAAAACAATTTCGTCTTTACATGTAATAGGGCCTTTTTATGGCGTACAATTTCTTATTGTCTTCAAATAGGTGTTTCACAGTTTTGGTTCTATTTTTGTGCACATGACAATTGGTCCGGGTTACTAAATGTTATTTTATA
The DNA here is from genome assembly GCA_022495995.1 of Adenophora triphylla var. japonica. Lineage (NCBI taxonomy): Eukaryota > Viridiplantae > Streptophyta > Magnoliopsida > Asterales > Campanulaceae > Adenophora > Adenophora triphylla. The sequence goes on from JAFEMH010007077.1 coordinate 91,125, forward strand.
TTTTCTATAATAAAATTTCAGTTCTTTTATTAATTAAATATTATAAAATATTCTCATGTGAAGATTTCAAAATTTTATCAACTGTTTTGTAATTGTTGAATAATAATGATAAGTGCATGATTCTATAAAAAGATGATTAGTTTGTGTCAAAAGAATCTAAAATTTATTTCTATTCTATAACTTATAATAAAAAAATTCCACCAAAATGAAGAAAAAAAAAGGAAATAATGAATATAAGTGGAGGAATTTCCAGAAATAATAGTGATAAGAAGGACACTGACTTAAGATTTAACATTGCTATTCATCTGTATAAGACCTATCTGACCTGAAATTAATACAATTTCTTTAGGAAAAATTTGCAAGTTCATTTGAACAGAAAGAAATTTCACACATGACAGTCACATGAAGAAGGCAAACATTACGTATTTATTTATTTAGACATTTTCAATGTATAGACAGTGATTTAATTTCATTGTCCCATGTAGTTGAAAAAAATAATACCACTTCATAACATCAAGATAATAACCACATTAAATGTAGATTCTTTTCCATTAATAAAATAAAGAATATAAGTAGATTTCAAAGTTGAGATTAATTTAAAAAAAATATAAGCATTTTAATAACAAATTTTAGTAGTGAATAAAATATTTTGAATCACAAAATAAAATATTTTTTATTTTGTAATTAATATATAGATTCTGATTTGATCAAATAATTATTATATTAATCTGATTTAGTAGTGAATAAAATATTTTGAATCACAGAATAAAATATTTTTTATTTTGTAATTAATATATAGATTCTGATTTGGTCAAATAATTATTATATTAATCTGATTATTAGATGGAATTACTTATAAATATTTTATATGAATAAATCATTCTATTTTTATTGCCCGTTCAAGAGAGGATGAATGGTAATCATCATGGTGTGATCAAATTTATGGCATGAGAATACAAACTGAATGGTTTATGCATTATGTGTAATTAAAACATAATTTATGTTAGTGTACATTCCACAGTCCATCAATATTCTTACATTTGTAATTTAATTCTATAATGACATTAATCTCTCAGAAAGTCTATATTCATTTCACTATATTTTGTTCACAATAGAATTTGAGTCACATTCATTTAAACAGCTACCCATATTCTAATATATATATTGAAGGGTGGATACTTGGTATGAGTCTTAGTAAATAGTAAGATTAACACCATGAGAAGAAAAAGATTACATCCAGATACTCATAACAAACCTATTTTGTCAGGTTATATTTTTTTGTTTGGTGAAATTATATTCTTATTAAATTAAATTGCTTCATAATTAATTTTATGTATAACTTCCTTTTATGCTTTTTATTGTCATTGGCACAGTTTCAAAAGAAATTGCACGTGAGAATCGGGCAATTAGGAAAGCCATAATGCGCGAAAAAAACAAAGGCGACACTATATCATATACTGAGACTGCTTTACCTGTTGGAGGTATTAAGTCTTTCCCTTTTGACTGATTCCATTTTCACTCGAATATTGACAATTTTGAAATATTCAGTCTAAAGTGTATTGTGTCTGTAACTATTTCGATTCCATACCTGAAATTACAGTAATGAAATTAATTGTTAATCTGAATTCATTATAGAATTTATATTATGCAAATAGTAAGATAGAATCATTTGAAACAGATAACTTATCTAAGCGGCAGACAAAAGTAGTCGATCAATCACCGTCAACCGTCTTTAATATGTCAGGTAATGCACCAGTTTTATTATGCCATCTGTAACATGAAATGATAGGAAAAAATTATATCTGAATTTTCATCACAATAAATGCTCTCAAATAGTGTTTCTTGCGTGCATAGATGAAATCAAGCGAATGTATGCAAAACATAGAATGAAAGAAATGATAAATCAGAGAAATCTTCAATGACCTAATTTACCTCGAGTTTCCAACAATGCTAATCAAAAATCGAAAATGGCTAAAACAATAAGACTACGTGCTGGAGGTAATTGCCCATAATTACACTAAATAGAAGGAAATCTTAAAAGTAACATTTCTTATTGTTAATTTGTGTTGATGGATATAAATATTCTCAAGGAGGTTTCTTACTGGTTTGCCTAAGTATACATGCAATCTTGTCATGCTATATTTTGGGGAGAAGAACATATAAAAAAATTCAAATAAAACCTACCCAGTTCATAGTCTTTGTTGCAAAGGTGGGAAAATTGAACTGAGTCCTATAAAACATCCACCTGAGCCACTTAAATCATTATTAAGTGGAAATTTGGGAGTTACTTCTGTCAAATTCTTGGAGAATATCCGAGCATACAACTCTATGTTCTCAATGACATCAATGGGTGCAAAGGTAGATAACTCATTAAACAATAATGGTTATGTCTATACTTACAAAATAAGTGGTCAAAACTATTATCGCATTGGGTCGCTTTTGCCAGAGGAAGGTCGAGCGGCCAGTTTCCTACAGCTATATGTGTATGATACGTAGAATGAAGTAAAAAATTGTCTGAAAGCTGTTAACAAAGGTGATTTTAATGAGGATTTGTCTGAAGATGTTATTAGCCAATTAATTGAAATGCTGGATTCTCATAATGAATTAATCAAAGTCTTTAGATCTGCTAGAGATTGGTATAAGGAACACATGCCTGAGAATTTGGCAATTAAACTTTAGAAGAAAAGAGGAAATAGACAGCGACAATATTCAGTACCAACTGCATCAGAAATTGCTATGTTAATGGTAGGCGATATGGCTAACACGAATGGTGAAAGGGATCTTATTATTCAAGGTAAAGACGGTGTTTTAAAAAGAATAAGCGATATTCATCCATTATTCATGTCATTGCAATATCCTATTCTCTTCCCATACGGAGAAGACGGTTTCCATCTAGAAATTCCTTATGTTAGGAATTCAGGTTGTAGAAAAACGAAGAGAAAGTATGTGACAGCTAGAGAATACTATTCATATTTGTTGCAGCAAATGAATAATCAAGGTCAAACACTACAAGGTTCGGGTAGATTGTATCAACAATTTATTGTAGATGCATATACTCAGTTTAAACAGCACAGACTTCGTTGGTTAAGACAAAATCAAGGCAATCTACGTACAAATTTGTATATGAATGTGTATGATGCAATTCAAAATGGAGACTCAGATTCAAAAAATGTTGGAATGCGTACAATTTTGCCTTCTTCATTTACTGGGATTCCAAGGTATATGGTACAAAATTACCAAGATGCCATGGCATTATGTCGTGTTTATGGAAACCCAAATTATTTCATTACCTTTACAGCTAATCCAAAATGGAAAGAAATAACTGAGCTTCTAGCTGAATTGGGTGGTCAGAAAGCAGAAAATAGACCTGATATTGAGTGTAGAGTTTTCCGACTCAAATTAGATGAACTCATACATGATATAGTTGACAATGAAATATTTGGCAAAGTAGAGGCAGGTATTTATTATTGTTTTTTATTTCAATTCTTCATTCGCTTTCTACTCATCATGCACTAATTGTTCCTTCTATGAATGAACAGTGTTGTACACCATCGAATTTCAGAAGAGAGGTTTGCCACATACACATATTATTTTCTGGGTAAATAATGCAGCCAAAATCAATACAGCTGAACAAGTTGATTCAATAATTTCAGCGGAAATACCTGATCCTTCGACAGATCCAATTGGGCATGCTGTAGTGTCACAATTCATGATGCATGGTCCATGTGGTCTCGCAAAGCCAAATTCTCCCTGCATGAATGATGGTTAGAAAAATAATTCATCACATTATTGTGTGCTTATATTAAGTGTAATATGTAAGAACTGATATCAAATGTGTGCTCTTTACAGGAATTTGTTCTAAGAAGTTTCCTAAATCATTTCATAATCAGACAACTGTTGATGAAAATGGTTATTGAGTCTATCGTAGACGAGATACTAATATTACAGTTGAAAAGAATGGGACCAAACTCGATAATAGGTATGTAGCTGCCTACAATAGGTACCTACTGGTAAAATATCAAAGTCATATTAATGTTGAGGCATGTAAGAAGTCAAAGGCAATCAAGTATTTGTTTAAGTATGTCACTAAAGGACCCGATAGAAGCACGATTGTCATTACCAGGTCAAATGATTGTACCCATGGAAGTCAGAATAAAAATGCAGATGAAAATGATGAAATAAAAAAATTTCTTGATTGTAGATACATTTTAGCATGTGAAGCTATTTGGAGGATTTATGAATTTCCTATTCATTATAGGAAACCCACGGTTGAACGATTGTGTTATCATTTAGAGAATGAACAAATGTTAATTTTTAAAGATGATGACCCTTTGCCTTCAATTGTTAATACTGAAAAAGCTAGGAAGACGATGTTCACTGAATGGATGGAAATTAATAAAATCGATCCAAGTGCAAAGAATTTAACATACACTGAATTCCCTTCAAAATATGTGTGGAAAAAGTCAACTTTAATGTGGAAAAGAAGAGAATTTGGAAGACGTATAGGTCGCCTTACGTACGCACATCCAAGCTCAGGAGAAAGGTACTATCTAAGATTGCTTCTAAATATTGTCAAGGGTTGTGAAAATTATAGTGAAATTAGAAACGTTGATGGTATTATACATTCAACTATGAAAATGGCATGTTATGCACATGGTCTATTGGAAGATGATGGAGAATGGCATGAAGCTATAGATGAGGCAAATCATTGGGAAAACGGAGTTCAATTGAGGGATTTATTTTTAACTATTCTGTTGTTTTGTGATATTTCTGATGCTAATAAATTTTGGGAATACAATTGGCATAAAATTAGTGATGATATCCTGAGCATGTGTAGAAGAATATTAAGACTTCCATCATTGATTTTAAGCGAAGAGGAGATTAAAAATTTGACACTCGCAGAGTTGCAAAAGTCCTTGATAAAGAATGGAAGATCTCTTGATGATATTCAGGGAATGCCATTGCCTGATAAAAGGTTACTGGATCAGTTGAAAAATAGACTTCTAACGGAAGAACAAAATTATGATGTGAAGTGTCTTTTGGAAGAGCATGAGGTGTTGAGAAATTCTCTTAACTCAGAACAGTTAAGTGTGTACACTATGGTCATTAACGCAGTAGAAGAAAAAGAATCAAGGATTTTCTTTCTTTATGGATATGGTGGCACTGGGAAATATTTGTTTATAAAACCATTATAAATCGATTGAGGTCGGAGTCTAAGATTGTTTTGGCGATCGCCTCTTGGGTATGATGATAAATGTTTAATGTTTTCAATTTATTAATTGATCAAATCTTAAAAGACAAATATTTACAAGCACATGTCTATATTTATGCATTCTTATCTTCTTTTTTTCTTTTTGAAACAGGAATCGCGGCTTTATTACTTCCAGGTGGACGGACTGCTCATAGTCGGTTCAGAATTCCGCTTAATCTATATGAGAATTCCACATGTCCAATTAAACAGGGCACATAATTGGCAGAGTTGATTCAAAAAGCAGCTTTAATAATTTGGGACGAGGCTCTAATGGATTCAAAATATGCTTTTGAAGCTGTGGACAAAACACTTAAGAGATATTTTACGAGGTACTCCCATGTTTGACACAGAAAAACCATTTGGTGGTAAAATTGTTCTTATGGGAGGTGACTTTAGAAAAATTTTACCTGTCATACCTGGAGGGTCACGTGGTGATATTGTCTTCTCCTCATTAAATAGTTCATATTTGTGGAATAAATGTGAAATGTGCACCTTGAATCGAGAATATGCGTCTGAGAGAATTGTTTCATAGGGCGAGGAGGGAGGTTTGAGCCTAGAGAACTTTTGAAAATGGATTCTTCGAATTGGAGATGGAGAGCAATTTGCTAGAAGCGAGATGATACGATGAAGAAGGCTGAGTGGGTTAAAATACCGGAAGCGGCTCTTTGTTGCATCCGGTGATAACCCGATTGAGGATATATTCCAATCAACCTATCCAGATTTTACTAATAGAAAGTTTGACATTCGGTATTTGACAAACCGAGCAATTTTAAATCCACGAGAATGAGGTTGTTGATGAAATAAATTCATTCATAATGAATTTAGTCAATTACGATAAGAAAGAATATTTGAGCTATGGCACAATTGATAAATCGGTGAAAACACGTCCAATCATGACATGTTGTATCCAGTTGAATTTTTAAATAACTTAAAGTTCCACAGGATACCAAACCATTCTCTAGAGCTAAAAAATTGAAATCCCAATTATGCTTCTTTGAAATGTCAATCCAAGTAATGGAATGTGTAACGGTACCGGGCTTATAATTTCACAACTTGGAAAAAAGGGTGATCGAGGGGACTATTATTTCGGGATCAAAATGTTGTTCATCGAGTAATGATTCCACGGATTACATTAACATCATCAGAAGGGAAAGTTCCCATTCCTTTTAAAAAGGAGACAGGTTCCCGATTCGAGTGTGTTACGTAATGACCGATAAACAAAGTCGAGGACAAACATTGGAAAATATTGGTTTTGTATTTACCTCATCCGGTATTTAGTCATGAGTCAATTGTATGTTGCAATTTCTAGAGTCAAATCGGCAAGTGGCCTTAAGATTCTAGCCATGGAGACAGATGATGAATTCGAAAATTTGGACTAAGAATGTTGTGTACGAGAGAAATATTTAATAAATTCCATTAGTCTGAACATACCAAAAGTATCGAGTTGGGCCAAACAAGTAAAAGTCCGATCCTCAAGCAATTATGGACACCACATTCTCGATATGGGCTGGCCCCGATGATCACATGGCCCAAGGCCCATCATATTGATCCGTCGACTTAAGTTCATTTGTCTCGACCTACGGGTCCCGACCTAACTTAGTCCGACCTCGCTGATCCAAGTTATATTTCGGGTATGATCCGGCTCTACCCGATCCCAGTCGGCCTAATCCCAGCGTCGACCTCGACCTACTAAGCGAGTGTCGACTACTTGATTACGGACGCACGTGCCATTATTCTTTCCAAAGCGGTTCTCTACAAATCGAGGAGCCGTTCGGGGACACGTACACATGATGCATAACCGTCCCACAAATCTCGGAGCTCATGTAGCCACACGGAATATACCGTACATGGCTTATAAATACATGGACCACTCTGATGGTTCCAAGTAAGCTTGCAATTTTTGTTATGAATATCATTTGTTCAATACATATTTTGCTCTCCATACCTACGTACTTACTCTCACGCCCGAGGTCTAAGCGGGAGACACATCCGGCTAGTCGTGGAGTTACAGTTTTCGGGTCGAGTCGGGTGATCAGTCTGCCACGTGGAGGAAGATTGATAAGCACATTTCTGCGGCATCGGTTTGGTTCCATTGCCGGAATCGTGCATAACTTGACCTCGAAAGTTTTCTCAACTGCAATCATGATGACCGGATGGACATGTATCCGAGGCCTCACTCGGGCACGATGAAGGAAACAATAATGCCAATGCAAACACTTGAAACACTAATTTGCCTCCTCCTCCTCCACCGAGTCAACACGGCCTAGGGCAACGCGATCTAACAAAGTGTGGGGCGTGGAAGGGATTACCGAGATGGAAGGAGAGGCAAGCGACCTATGGAAGGGCAGGGAGCACCACTTCCACCGAAGCGTCCAACAGGCAAACTAATGCTGGAAACAGGCGGGTCCCTCATCCCGATCCACTTAGCGGGGAAGGAGATCTTTGTTGGAGCGAGCACAAATTCTAGCCAGAATTATTAGCAATGGAGGAGCGAACAGCTGATAGAAGGTCGAGAGAGGGTGGCTCCCTCTCAAGTTTCTAACGAGGAGCATGCTAGGAGTTCTCGGCAGGAGACTGTAGGACAAAAATGTCGAGCAAAGGATGGTGCTTTGCGGCCTCAATCACCCATTCACGTTCCAAGTGACGATCGAGGGCCGGCCTCAACGGGAATAGAGAGCGGGAAGCCCGGTCGAGATGCGAGGGCACGGCTAGAGGCTAATCGAAGCTTGCGTAGATCACCGGCCAGGAGACACAAAGGTCGCAATCCCACGGGGAAAGGAATGGACGCATGTCGCCTATAAGAGAAGCAAGGCGCGAGTCGCCACCAGGAATGATAGGCGCGGAGTCGCCACTAAGAGACGATAGGCGCAGGTCGCGGCTCGATGCAGTGAGGTCACCTTCCGGGACAGGAGGGACGAGAGAGATAACTCCCCCTAGAAGCGAAAGACATAGAGCCAATTCAGGAAAGAGAATCACCATGAAGAGAAGCGAGGTCGAATGATGTCTCCCATGCTAGGGACAGCAGGGCCCGTGCTAGGGAGTGGCTCTATGGAAAGAAGAAATTCGAGCAGTGGGAAGGCGATAAGAAGGAAGGTCTTTGGAAAGAGCGAGCACAAAGACTTTGCTCTTTGACCCTTAGCAAAGGCCCGCTCGACTATCGACCTCCCCAGGTTTCGATTGCCGATCCTAGAAAAGTGATTCGGGTGCAACCAATGCCCAAAAGCCATATACGACACTTGGAGGCCACCGTATGCTTTGTCTCCACGAGGACGACATGAAGTGCAGAGGCACTTACAAGCACACTTCATTGGGGCAGCCCTTGCATGGTTGATAGTGCAGTACCCAGGATGCATCTCCAGCTTGGTCTTATATGAGGACAAAGTTTACAGGCAGCTTCTCGACTACTGGAGCTAGGAAGATGACGTCACCGATCTAAACAACTTGGTGCAAGGGAAAAATGAAAGCTTGATGAGCTACTACACCAAGTTTATGGAAATGGTCGACAAGATTGAGGAGGACCTCACAGATAGAGAGGTTATCAATTGTTTTAGGAGTGGAATTACTTCTACAGACATGGACTACGAGCTGACAGTTCGAACAGTTACTACTCAACAGGAGTTGTTCGAGAAGGCCTATAATGTAGCATTGGCCGAGGAGAGAAAAGAAAGAAGAATGGGAAAGGACCCAAGACCGAGGTCGGCGATGACAAAAGACTCGGCCAAGAACGGGAAATAATAAGAATGGCAAGAAGCGAACCGGGCGGCGAGAAAGTGCCGAAGCTTTCGCTCCCTAGCGGTGAGTCAAAGCTAAAATAATGAATGCGGTCGAGCTAGCCCCACCGCCCCTATGAACCCGGCCAATAAGTTGAAGGGACAGCCAGCAAATATTGTGAGTATCATAAGGATACGGGGCATACTACGGAGGATTGCATGAGTTTGAAGTGCATAATTCGAGAGAATGGTCGAGCGGGGAAGGCTCGATGCATACGTCAAAAGGCCTCGGGAGGCGGTGGTGGCGACTGCAGGAGGACACCCGAGCCAAGGCTGACCTAGGATGAATTTGGGCATCATCGGCGGCCGAGCCCGGCAACACATCCATCAAACATAAGATTTTTCGGCTCAACAAAGCCCCACGTGTGCCCCAAGGAGCTACGTCGGGGACGAGGTGATTAGCTTTTATCCGAACGATCTAGCAACCAATATGGCGGCTAGGGAGTAAGTTCTCGTCATCCCGGGACTCATTGATGGATGTACGGCGAGCATACTCTTAGTCGACACGGGGGCTGCGGGATATTACGTTCTACAAGACATTCCAGGAAATGGGTCTCTCAAACGAGCAGCTCGAAAGGTATGATGGCAGATTGGAAGGCTTCACCAACCACCGGGTCGAGGCCAAAGGATAGATCGAGCTAGACGTCGACCTAGGCCAACACCCTTACAGGGTCGTATCCAAGGTAAAATTTATTGTTATTGACGTGAACAGTGATTATGCTGCTATCGATGTAAATTGGGATGTTAATTATTTTTGTATCTTTTATTATTTCATTTGTATTTTCGGATTTAATTTTAATTGGTTGATTATAGGTAGTTTTAGAATAGATTTTGAAGAGATCTACTAGTTTTTAAGTCCTATTAGGTTACTATATAGGTTAGGATTAATTTTAGAAGGTTTATGATTCTTGTTCAAGTTTTATGGGCACTATAAAATAGGCCTTCATTGTAATTTCGAAAATTAGACTTTTATCAATTAAATTTCAATTTGCATCTTGCAAAGTTCGTGTTTTATTGAAAGAATTCGTTCTTGAGTTCTTGAGAATTCCTTTAATTCCTGCAGAGATTTTAATCATTATTGATTAATTCCTATATCATTCCGCTGCGTTTACATCAGTTGGTATCAGAGCGAGGACGATCCTTGGAAGATGACCAATTCCGGTGGAGCCAACGGAGACACGCAAACCACTCTTGCAGCAATCCTAGAGCGCATAGCAATTCAAGATCGCGAATATAGGGAACGTTCGGAGTGACAAGAAGCCCTCCAAAGAAAGCAACACACCCAATTATTAGCGGCCTTGGCGGGACTGCGAGTAGATGGTGGCGATGTCAACCCAAACAATCAACATGGTCCTCATGGGGAACACCTCCGCCATGATGGTCCTTGATTAGACGAGGAGAATAGAACTAACGATGGGGGAGAGAGAAAAATCAACACTTCTTGGAAAGAAGATCGACGTGTATGCGTCACGGAAGGACATGGTACGTTGTCGAGGTACGAAAATTTTCCATAATGTTTAATAAACTTGACAAGGAGGCCGACATTAAGAATGACGTGATGCTTTATTTTGAAGTGCGAGAATTCAAAGGGAGCGACTTCATTGCAAGAGTTAATCAATTTTGGTGGATGAAGTATCGAAGACCCGAAAGGGATCTTTGTTTGGGCGGAAGCCAAACGGATTTGTGGTGTCCAAATCGATCTTTATACGAAAATAATTCGGCGTTCGAAGGCACGAAGGGAGGCTGAATTGAAGCGCCCTCGAGGAAAGAAAATTGCCTTGTTATTGAATACGTTCGACCAAGAAGAACATGTTGAAGAAGGGGAATTTGGGCATTAAAGAGGTGGACCTATGTGCGAAAGGATGAAGTCCTTCAGGAGAATTATTAATGATGATTTGGAAGAGTTGGCCGGAAAATCGGCCTAATACGCTGGCGCCACGCTAACCTGGCATCGAGGCGTCCGCGCTAGTGCTAGAAGCATCCCGGAGGAGGATTAACTAGTTATCTACGCGGCTTTCGAAGCTGGATTGAAGAAAGAGAAAGTGGAGATAATTGATGAAGAATATGGGACGGATAAATGGAAGTATATTATTTGATTTTGAAAATATTTTTCCATATCTTACGATGCCAAGAAGTCAAGTTTATTCGAAGTATCTTTTTTTTTTAAATGGGATGGCGGCTTCCAAACATCGGATGAGAACTCGGAGGACGAGTTCTTTTTGAAGTGAGTAATGAATGATGCTCTAAATTGGGATGTTAATTATTTTTGTACTCTTTTATTATTTCATTTGTATTTTCCGAATTTAATTTTAATTTGGTTGATTATAGGTAGTTTTTAGAATAGATTTTGAAGAGATCTACTAGTTTTTAAGTCCTATTAGAGTTACTATATAGGTTAGGATTAATTTTAGAAGGTTTAGGATTCTTGT